>BLXT01007988.1:403773-414572 GCA_019648995.1 Plakobranchus ocellatus
GATGTGTCGCAATGTGGTTTGACGAATGCGTTTGCATTTGACTAATTAAAAAAAAAATGGAAAATTACTTTTTTCAAACTGCATTGATCAACAGACGATAAGATGAAAAGGAGGAGATTGTCTTACACACACAAACACACACATATAAAAAGGAATGCTTATGTTATATTCTGTTTAATTTCTCACGATGAAGGATTTATCCATAAAGACCAAGGCTCAAATCTCTACAAGCTTACAAATCAAATGGCCACAAGCTTGCAAATCAAATCGGTACAAGCTTACAAATCAAATGGCCACAAACTAACAAATCAAATCTTGTCAGATAAAGCCCTCTTCAAAGTTATGTTCACGTATTCTATTCAACATAATAGTTGAACGCAAAACGCAAATTTTATTCTTCACCAATTTATTTCAGAGTAGCAGTTGCACCCATTGATAAATACAAAGTTGATTTTTTTCTTTTTAACGGATACGATGGATTTTCAAACACCATCTATGTATAACACATTCATACATGATCATCAACAACAAACAGCAATAACGGCAATGGCAAATGCCACAACAAAGACATGAAATAAATAATAACGTAAATCCAGGATGAGGCAACCAACTGTTCCAATTATTTTTATGGCCAATAGAAAAGAAAAAAAAACTGCTGCTAGCAGTACACTTTTTTAAAACAGGTTTATCAAATGATTATTATGGTACAACCTACTCAATTAAAAACAGTTTTGGCCGGCTTTGAAATGCAGAACACTTGCATACAGTTGTACCAATGCAATGAATATGCCCGCCTCTTTACAATATTAAAAGCGATGAAAACTATCTTTGAAGAAAACCGCTTCGTACGAGTAAATGCATTTGAGAAGTTAGAGTGACATTTTTATTACAGCTATGAATGAGAATGAAAAGAATATGAATGGATAAAAAGGTAGACATCATTTTTTTTATAAACAGAAAATCTAAAGAAAGCATAGTTTAACTGCAGCTATACTTTTCAATATTTATGAAAACGTGTAGTGAAACTTGGAGACACGTGTTTTATTTGTAAACCATTAATCTGTTAAATTCATTAAATGTCAGTTTCAAAGATATAGAAATTTTTAAAGGTTATGACAGATATGCACAATTTATTGAAGATCTAAGAAGTGATTCTTCACTACCTAAAAGATGGCATATTATTATATATTTAAAAAAATAGAAGCAATCAAATCTTTTTACCGTTTGCACTCAAAGATTTGTATGAAACGTGGAATGATGAAATGGATGTCTCGGAGCAATTTTATATGGAATTATTAATTAATGAGATAAACTATAAGGTACGAGAAAAATAACACTGGAGCAGATTCGGAAAAAACCCACTTTTTTTGTCCAGATACTATGCGAACCAGAGCGGTGGCTTATCTGGTAGAGCAGTTTGCTAACAAGTCAAAAGTCGGAGGTTCGAATCCCAGTCCGGGCCAAGTCAATTTTTTCATTGCTCCCCTGTGCCCACCCAGCTCTAAATGGGTAGCTAGGTCTCTTAAGACCCGGCGAAAGTAAAGGCGGTGAGGAAAGCAATGGCAAACTACCTCATAAGGCCGTATGCCAAGAACAATAAAGACTCTACTCATGGTTCCCCGATGCCAGAACTAAGCGTGGGACCAACTTTACTTTACTATACGGACGCGGATCAATGCAGTGGGCTATTTTTGATTAATGAATTCATGATTTTGCGAAAGAAAAAGTGATAATTCATCCTTTAGATTAAAACAAAACAAAACAAAACAAAAACAAAAACAAAACAAACAAAAAAAAAAAGACGTGAGATCTATTATTTTTATTTTCAAAATTTAAATTTAAAGAGGTTTGATATGTATAATAAAAAAATATACCTGATGAGAAATATGTGCATAACGAATAAGAGATAGTTCGAGAGATCAGTAGAAATGAATTCTTTTAAATTAAATTCATTTCTTAAGGAGCAGGGTCAAAGGTCGCAAAAGAAGGTAATACATTTGCCCACTGTGAGTGTTGGAGAATCGTAAAAGATTCTAGAACTAAAACCAGCGATAGCAAATAGATATTTACCTGAGATTTTAGAATTTACTGAGGGATGCCCGAGATAACGCAGGAAGAAGCTAAGCTTCTTCACTTATTAAAACATAATAAAGGATGTAGAGTGGTTCTTGTTTTGTTTTTTTAAACACTTTATAATCTATCAATATATGGCAACACTTGTAACATGTCATGTTATTGTAGATGGTTGAGGTTTTCAAAATCTAATAATAATAATAATTTTGATTGTGGCAAACGCTTACAAACCTTTACAGATTCGTACATAGTTTGGGCCACTTTCTTAGCACGATTAAGAGCAATGAACATTTAACATATGTGAGTTTATATAATTATATATATATATATATATATATATCTATATATATATATATATATATACACACACACACACACATATGTATGTACATACACATAACATACATATGCTTATATGTATGTGTATGTGTGTTTGTGTATTTCTGTATGTGTTTAAGTGTTTACATGACCTATAAAGATGAGACAAAGAAAGTAGTGTGATAATTTTAACCCAAATACCCACTTCCCATAGTATTAGAAGAACTAAACTGAATGGCGAGGGAACTCGGCCGCACTGCATTAACCCTTTGATCGGCGCACGTCTGACTCTTTTGTAAAGAAGGCCATTGTTAATCGGAAAAGCCTTGAACCGGAAAAATAACTTTTCTCATTAGTGATAGCGCAGTGGAAAAAGAAAGTGTTCTTTCTAGAAACACAATTGTTTTGATGAGTGATAGCTCGTTGAGAAAACAAAGTGATTTCCTCTGGTTAAACAACATTTCTGCCTAGTAATAGCTCAGTGGAAAAACAAAGTGGTTTTTTTTTTTTTTAGGAAAAATAACTTTCTGATTAGGGAGAGCTCAGTGGAACAACAAAGTGATTCTTTCTGGAAAAAATAGCTTTTCTGATTAGTGACAGTTCACAGGAAAAACAAACTGAGCGATCTGCTTTGGTTGAATAACTTTTCTGATTAATGATGGCTCAAAGGAAAAACAAAGTGATTTTTTTCTGGAAAAACAAAGTTTCAGTTTAGTGATAGCTCAGTGGAAAAACAAATGGATATCTTCCGGGAACATAACTTTTCTGATAAGTGATTGCCCAGTGTAAAAACAAAATGATTTCTCCCGGAAAACTTTCCCCATGAGTCATCTAAGTGGAAAAACAAAGTGATTTCAAAAGAGAGGGGAAAATCAACGCACATTTGATCAATTTATTCAACATGTGATGCCAGTAAGGGCTTTGTCAGAAATCTTACACTTCTTCCACAGGTTAGCGTGCTGAAAATATGAGGCTTGGTATCACTGCTTACGTTTTTTTTTTAAATTTATTTGTACATCCAGTCTTCATCAGGGTGATCTCAGGCTTTCAGGCCCTCTGTCAGGCCAGAGCCTCGGCCAGGGCGTCGGTGGCGGGGCTCCAACCAGCGACAGAAGTGTCACTGCAGATCTCGGGGCGTGTTCTGCACCAACTCCTCCCCACTGCTTACTGGAATCAATCTACAAACATATCTTCTCATAAACCTCTGATGTGTCGCTTTTTTTTCCACAAGGTGATTTTAACCAAAATTATCAAAATTATTTGTAATTACTTTGACATTGGGTTTTGTCCCTTGTAAATACAGATGACGTATGAGGTCAAACTAAAAATGGATTTATCACCGAATGTTTTAAATTGAGGTTTGCTTTCTTTCAGAAGAAAGTACAAGTATTGCTAGCTACCGTCAACGCGACAAGTTAATGTGAACAGCTTTTTGTGCCATCAAAAGAAAACTGAAAAAAAAGTACATAAAATAAACAAAATGCCTATTCAGAGAGAAGATCGAAGGCACACAACAGGAGAGACTATTTTTGTTATCTCTGTCTCAACGATATTTGAAGACTGCCGAGGTTGATGGCAATCTTTTTCAGTTAGACTACCATAAACTTCATTTCAAGAAATGATTACCGTCCACATCGATCATTCTAGTCATTAGGAAGAAGAAAAAAAAAAAAGCGTAGTTGCCCAAGCAAACATATTCATGGTACGATCGGAGGATCTGTACGGCTGATTTCCATACGGTGACCTACTTTTCTACATGGAGATTAGAATTAGGTAAAAGGCATACAAACCTTTTTGGAAACGATCTTTTTTTTATGTCTTAATGGGTGTGAGCCGCCTGCACGTGACCTATAGAGAAGGGAGACTAAAATTGAACCTACCTTACCCTTCTCTATGCCTTACCCCCCCCCCCCCACACACACACACACACTTTATGAGGCCAGGGAGAACGGCACGCCAACAATTTTCGTGTCGCCCTGAGACTCAGCGAATTACTCTTGATAGAGATTCTTCATAACTGATAAAGACGGATGTATCTCTGATGGACAGCCAAGAAAAGCAGGAGTATTGATACGAAATTCGGGGAAATATTACAATTGCAAAAAAGCAAGTCTTTTTTTTTTTTTTTTTACTTTTTATGGTAAGTTCAAACCTTAGTGTTACAATTTAACCCTCAGTAAAATAACGCTTCAACAGGAAATTGCATCATTAATTTAAAAAAAAAAATCAAGTTTTTTCAAAATATTTTCTTAGAGGGTTCAGTTTCGAATACATTTAGTTGATTATTTTTTTAAACCATGGTGTTCAATTTCAGTTTTCATAGAACTAATCATTTTTATACGTTCTGGTAAGTTAATGTAATATCTCGGGAAAAACAACAACAACAACAACAACAACAACAACAACAACAACAACAACAACAACAACAAAAAAGAACAAAAAAGACCTTTGTATGTACTGAAGCTATACATAGAGTAATAACATTAATGGACGCCCATGGTTTATACAAAAAAAAAAAAGCTATCCTTATTTCTTAAGTGAAAGTAAATATGTAAAATATATATATTTTTTTAATGCATGAATATTTAAGTATGGGTTTTTAAAAAAAAAGATTAATTCGAAATCGAATTCTTTGACGATGCGCTTTAGCAATTGATTCTCATTAGCACAACATTACAACTGTTTTTGGTCATATTTCTGATGTGCCTTTTAGATCTTTTTTTATTTATTTATTTATTTTTTTTGTTTTGTTTTTTTTTGTGTTTTTTTGCGGGGGTGGGGGGATGAATGAAGTGAAATGGGCGTATAGATAGAATAAATTATTTTTACACCAAGATCGCATTTTGATGTTTTGAAACTTTTGAATGATACTTTAGAATGATATTTCAAGAGCTGAGCGAGAGGGGAGAAGTTGGAGGCGGTTTGCAGGGGAAATTACTCTAATTATGAGGAATCTGGATGAAAAGCCATCTTTCTTTTCCCAGTGCGTTTCCTAGTGTAATTTTTGACCCGATTGATTTGTGCAATATAATGAGAGATTTATAGGAAATTAGACTAAAAAGAAGTGAATAAATTTGTTGGAGTTGATATTCTTGTTATTATTTCAATCCAATGATCTCCGCTCCAAAAGAATAGCGAGGGAGGCACTTCCCACATTCCCAATACAAAAGGGTTCCCTACATTTTCATTTTGGTATACGATTAGATAATGAGTCTTGTTTAGTCCAATAGAGATATTTTTTCAGAACCACCGACAGAAATACCTAAGCTTTCTCAGGTCTCATTTTAAATTTTCGAGTGACGAACCACAAAAAGTTAATTTAAAAAAAGAACAGAAATGGATGTTAAGGGTTTTGCATCTCAACCCCCAATCATTTTACAAGTTTCTCCGAAAGGTTACTCTATTTTCCAAAAATTTAAAAATAAGAATAATTTATCGCCTGTAGTTAAAGAAAAAAGAACGAACTTTATTATCTCTGTAAATTTAACTTAAGAAAAAGCTAGGGCATTTTTTCTTTTTTTTTTTTTCATGCGGTTATCAGTTTTTTTGTTTGTTGTTGTTTTTTTCTTATTCGGTCATAAACGTAATAATATGTTCATAAAAAAGCATTGTTAGAAAAACAAACAATCAAACAAAACAAAACAAAAAGCAAAAAGCAAAAAAAAAAACAAAAAAAAACAAAAAAACGATTTAAGTAAAAGAAACAAAATTGACGTAGCAGCAAAGAGATATTTCAACAAAATGATACAGTAATGCTCTCTAGTAACATATTAACTTCTTCAGACTTTAACCGTCTACACTACGAAAAACCGTAGGAAAAAAGTGCAATGTTTTCCGCACAACAGAGACTTAACAGAGAGAGTTGAAATGACATGAGCCCTCGTTTGCATCTTAGACAATTATGGTTTATAGAAAGACAGTTGGTTTACATGAGGCCCTGAATACAAATATATATATATATATATATATATATAAAGAATAATTTGTCGACAAAATTAAGCCAGGATATTTCAAAATTAAAAGGCAACTTAATCGGTATTCTTTAAAAATAACCAGATTTGTGGTAATTCAAAGCACTAAGCAAATCACGATGTTTCAAATTAGTTATTTTATCGATTTTAGACAGGAGAATCTTTTCGCCGTCCGGTCAGTCAAACATCTCAGGATGTTCAAAAATTTTTCGATAAAAATTTATTGAATTTGACCTTTTGATATGAAAAAAAAAAAAGTTTAATCTTGATTGACCAGTACCAGTCAGCCAAGAAGGCAATTGCCTTATAGACGTGGCTTATTAAAATTTAATACATTTCACGATTGGAAATTTCACCATCGCCTTAATTTTTTTGAAAAGAAGATCAATTTATCAAGAGCACCACGGTAGAAAAAGACACGCTGGACTGTAACTGATAATCCGAATGACTTGCAACTAATGGCTGTGATTCTTTAAATAAAAATGTGTGTGATTTACTTTTCTCAATTGAAAAAAAAAAAAGACATCTGCAAATTATTGATATTCTTTATGTCATTACTGCCATTACATCATTGGGCAAAAATGCTCACATCTACATAAAATACAAAATAAACTTTAGAATAAGGATTTTTGCAGCAAAGGAGTAGACAAATTTATTATCTTATAATAATGCAGCTAAGTTCAAACGCCTATGCAAATTTTTGTGGGACGCACTATAATCCACAAAAATATAGAAATGTTACTCTAGATCATGCCATGTTATATGTGTACACTTTATAATCCCGAAGTTGTTTTTTACGGATTTACAAAATGACATTTTATAACCCTATTCAAACCTTATTAGGTATGAAAAATAAAATAATGCAGGTAGAAACTTTAATAACAATAATCTTTCGGAACTTTGTACACCGCAATTGAAAACTAAAGGGGAAAAAAAGCTTTAAATGTTTGGTGCGCAACTTTTGTTTTCTTAAGGATATATTTAAGTGAAATAATAAGAATCAGCAATGGGTTTGGCTGATAACTATTATGGTTATACCGAAAACAAAAACTAATTGATTAGCTTTATTTATTTCAATTTTTAAAAAAAGCATTATATTTCCTTATAATTTTCCTATCACACAGTTTTCAATCCTATTTTCTCCTCAGTATGTTTAACCTATTGTGTGAGACTCAGAATCAGTGAGAATCTCATCCTGCCCAAACTATGAGAGCGGTCATTTCTTTTCTCGCTATAATACTGGCCTGTCTTCATCTTTCCTTTCAATCGGTGAGTGCAATAATTGGACACCCTCTTTGTAGGGTATAAAGTAATAGATTGTAGAGAAACTAATGTATGTCAGAAAGATAGGCAATGGTATTTGTTTTTGGTAATCTCATTGTTGTTGCTGTTGTTGTTGCTGTTGCTGTTGATATTGTTGCTGTTGTTATTGTTGTTGTTGTTGGTGATGATAATGATGATGATGATGATGATGATGATGATGATGATGATGATGATGATGATGATGATGATGATGATGATGACGATGACGATGGTGATGGTAGTGGAGGTGGTGGTGGTGATGATGAAGATAATGATGCTATTTAGAAATGATGTTGTCGATTTTGATACTGCAACTCTGCATCAAATACTTTTATTAAATATAATCACGTTCACTGAAAAGATAGTAATGGTCTTTCTGCTGTAAGTACTACTAATACAAAGAAAGGATGGACAAGAGATGGGGATGACAGCATTAACGATGATGGCTACAATTGTAGGGTTGGTTTATAATTTGATGAAGGAGACTGAAAAGATAGAGTAGCTAAGAGATTATTTGGTATACCGATAAATAGAACTCGGAATATCAATCACCAGTCTCTTCGAGCTTTACGTAACAAAGTGTGCTAAAACTGTGCAAGTCTCTTTTGACACCCAGTGGTGTCATATTGTTTCTTCCAAATGTCACCACGCCTAATGTTAAATTGTGAGAGCAGCTACTTATGCTTGTAGCTATTTGATGCCCAATACCGCACGCATATCTGCGACCAATTCTATCAGCTGAATATTTATAAGCAATATGGAGTAGGCGTTTAAAATTAAATAGAACACACAAAAATATCTTCGCTGTTCTTGCTCCTTTAGGTTACCTTGTCTGGAACAGACATTGGCGATCATGTTCCTCCACTCAAATCTTTTCTTTGTTAACCTCATAAAGTTGTTATTGCTACCCTTGCCTATTGACTTGGGACTTTCAATACATGTTATTCTCTGTCTACCTCTACTGCGTTTGCCTTCAATCTGTCCAGTGACTGCTAACTGTTCTTAACCTCTGTGTCGCTGTGAATAACTTCCAAAACAATGTGGATAGAAACTTACATCTAATTGTTTATCGCTTTTTTTTAATAGAGAAAACAGATTATAGCATACACACATGAACGCAAAATATCTCAGTGGTTGCCAAAGTTGGACTTGGCCAAATTCACCAAAAAAAAAAAACCAACCGCGCTTTACTCTATTACAAATATTTAGACTTTTACTTTGATGAATCGACGTACCGCTATTTTTATATTTTTTGGTAATACAAACTTACATGAAAATGGGATTGTCTTTTAGTTACTAGAAATATATCCCCGGAAAAAGTTCATTCAATTTCGTCGCGGTCGAACAATCAATGTCTCCAGATCTAACCGCAAGTTTCAGCGCTGAACAGCCTTGCAACAGAGCTATTGTTCGAACACTTATGGCCTGGGGTGCTTTATATCTTACGATACCTGAAGTTTTTTCTTTCTTCTTTTCAATGAAACGGTGCACGTAACGTTTGTTCATTGATCGTGAAAGAATCACAGAAATAAACACAGAATAAAAAAGAAGCACTCAGCCAAAACTATTAAATGTCGTTAAGGGCAGCCAGCAACGCACGACTCACGTTTATATGTGAGTTAACTAGATGGGTTAATGACTAGTTTCACTAAAGATGATAATATAAAATATAAATAAACATGCATCCTGATAGAAAATTTTTCTGCATTCCGAGAAACATCTTTTGTAATTAGCTCCATGAATTAGCGTGAAAAAAGCAGAGCAAACTTACTATCGGATGTCGCCATTGAGAGTAGAACACATTGGTGGATTGATTTTCTGTCAAATGTGTGGCAGATTTTGTGTGAAAACTATGGATGCTTCTATACTGGATACTGAAAAAAATCACCCTCGTTTAGAGGCTGGAATAATCATATACCTTGATCAAAAGATATGTTTATTCCGTTTGGGCTTTTCAGGCTTAATAAGTTTCCAGGGGAAAAAAATGTTTTTTAAAGGATTTCCAGTATCGCCGCTTGAAAATAGTTTCTGTCCTACAATATTCTCTGTCCTACAATATATCTGTCCTACAATATCTCTGTCCTACAATATCTCTGTCCTACAATATTCGCTGTCTAACAGTATCTCTGTCCTACAATATATCTGTCCTACAATATCTCTGTCCTACAATATATCTGTCCTACAATATCTCTGTCCTACAATATATCTGTCCTACAGTATCTCTGTCCTACAATATTCTCTGTCCTACAATATTTTCTGTCCTACGATATCTCTGTTCTGCAATATCTCTGTCCTACAATATTCTCTGTTCTACAATATCTCTGCCCTACAATATCTCTGTCTTATAATATTCTCTGTCCTACATTATCTCTGTCCTACAATATCTCTGTCCTACAATATTCTCCGTCCTATAGCATTCACTGCAATCTCCTGGCACTTCAATAGTACATAATCAACATCCACTGGAACATAACTTTTGCAGGGGAAGAGTTCCAGAACCCCNCCCTACTTACCCCAAACCTTTCACAAAGTCAGTTAAAAATACTTGCACGAACATTTCATTGGGTGGGACCAAAATTGCGTTACATTAAAATTGTTTAGGACTTTCTATCTTCACTCATCCATAAGTAATGAATGACGTCTTGCAATGAACGCAACTGGTAAAAACAAATCATTATGAAATTCTATAACATAAAGTGTTAAGTTTAAAAACATTCAAAATAGGGCTACCCCATTTCTTTTTAGTCTTTGGTATGATATCTGAGTTTGTTACCTTGAGTTTCAATTGGAAAATCTCTTTATAATCCGCCTTTTTAGTGTAAAGAAGTTAATGTTACATACATACAGGGAGTAAAATTTGGCTGGGCCCCAATCACAATGGCACTCAAGCTTCATTTAAGCCTGCACTTATCTTTTATTCTCTACTCCGCTCACAAAATCCACAAAAAGCAAGGATTTTCAAACTTGACTTCATAAAGATAATCGCATTTCCCCTTCGATTCCTGAAATAAAATATTGCATGGCTATTTTATGAATGATATGTTTAATCAAGCAGAAGTTGGCTCGATCTGAACAAGGACAAATTTTCGACAAGACATCTGCAGAACGTCAGAGGAAAGGGGGGGGGGGGGGGGG
>BLXT01007988.1:437890-449033 GCA_019648995.1 Plakobranchus ocellatus
TGTTAAATACTTCAAATGAACTGCATATTTTTATACACCTACCTGCTAATTTTCATGTCTCCGAGTTGTGTGGTGGTTTTTTTAAATTACGCTATTTATTTATTTATTTTTTTTTTTTTTGGCCTACCTCACTTTTTCATAGATTACATGCTGAATTTGGACTCGCTGATTATAATTTGTCCGATTCAATTTCCTGCAAAAGCAACCCACAATAATTATTGTAGATAGATTAAAGTTTAATTCCATTTCGAAAGGAAAATATTTAACAAATAACAGCGTAAGGTTTAACCAACTAAAGCGACATAGGCAAAGATAAGGCAAGTTTACTCAAAACGGTTTTGAAATTGTCTTTGTGGATCTGTGATTTAGTTTTGGTTTGTTTTTTTTTTAGCTTTATTAAAGACTCAGATTTTTTTTTTTTTTTTTTTGGACGTACAATTCTCTTTTTAGATCACACAACGTCCGAGTCATGAAGCCATGAAGCAAGAATAATATTGGGGCAATTGAGGTTTTTGTGTTGTTTTCAATTGTTGTGCCGTAGGTAATTTCAATAATTTTTTATGGCCAATTTTTCATACGTTTGAACGAGCAGCAGACGATAAAGACCTCAGGAGTTGGTATAGGAGGTGCGTTTCTCTAATCAAAACTGAATGGGGTGCATACATTATTCTGCCCATCATCATTTCTTGCTATCTGGTCCTTGGGCTCAGCTTGTCTTTGTAATTCCTCAAACCATGATTAGTATTTTGATGAAGCGTTGAGTTTCTGCTGCTGTGGCCTGACTCCAATATAGTCTTCTCTACTCTCTCTCTCTCTCTCTCTCTCTCTCTCTCTCTCTCTCTCTCTCTCTCTCTCTCTCTCTTTGTCTTTGTACGTGTATATCCGAGTGTTTGTGCGTTGTTGTTGTTTTTGGGTTGGTTTTTTTTTTTCCAGTATTTTGCCATTAAAACTGAGTAATATTAAAATACATACATTCTCTTTCTTCCTCAAGATAATGAGTATATAACACAGCTTGTTGGGAAGAAAACCAAACACAAAAGGCATTCCTCTTTCTCTTATAATATCTTTTGAACCACCAGTTTGCGATCTCTTTGGCTGAAAAAAAGGCGCGTATTCTCCTCATTTAAGTGTGGATAGCATCTTTTTTCTCCAAAACACTTCAAATTTTCTTATCTCTGAACAAAACATAACCGCATGAATAAATGACTTCTGGAACTTTCTGATTTATGAACAAAACATAACCACATGTATAAATAACTTCTAAAAAAACTTTTAACATTAAAAATTTAAAAAATGAACAACAAATCATCACCATTGGTTGATTACTATATGATAACAACAACAACAAGAACAACAACAATGGCATAAACAAAACAAGAGATGTCACAAAAAAAATGGGCAAAATTCAAGCAAGGAAAGAAAGATGAAAAAAGCGCAGAGAAACACATGATGGATCAAACTAAGAAAAAAATAGTCTGACACACAAAAGGTATTGCAATTATTTATATAACCCAACAGATAGACACAATTGAGATGTGTGGAGGGACATGATCACAATCACTTGAAATCACGACACTTGATGATGATTAGAAATATCAAAAACATCATAATGCTCAAACAAATAACGAGAAAAGTAAAAACACATTGCAGGGAATACCAAGTTTCTAGTTTTTATTTTATTATTATTATTATTATTACTGGTATTAAAATTTGCAGTAGATGATGTAGGATTTACCACACACTCCTGTCAACGTTAACCTTGTACAACCACAGCCCTCTTTCACACTTAATTTTTCAACAAAGCTTGCGTCTGTAATAACTAACAGATTCTTTGAGTTATTTTTATAATGAACGAAAAAAAATCTATTCACAAAAGTTACAAGCATGCCCTAAATTCTCCTTGTGCATATTTATTCAGGAATGTGTAAATTTGGAGAAAAGAAAAAAAGCAAAGTTTAATGCTGCGCTTTACCTCACATTATGCAGGGCAATTGACAGAAAAAAATACATGTATGTATGTATATATATATATATATATATATATATATATATATATATATATATATATATATATATATATATACATACATATATACATACATATATATATATAAAGTGGAGGGCACATTTGTGTGTGCGGTGACTGGGCACCATGTACAAAAAAGAGAAGAAATAAACTGCAAAACAAATTAAAAAAAAAGAAATGAATGAACGAAAATATATAGATCTAGATATAGCGATGAATAATGAAAGCAAATTAAGCAAAATAGTTGAGTCGGTGCTGTGAACATAAGATACACCTGTATGCAATTTATTATTTACAACATAACAACATAAAGTATGCGCATTTTTAATTTTTACGAAATGATTATTAAAAAGGAGTATACATACCAAAATTGGAAAGAAAAATCTGTGAAACGATTTTCTTTTAAAAACATAACATTTTCTGAGCTGCAAAAATTCATTCACACTCCCACGCGCATTTCCAAAAAAAAAATTTTGTAAAAGCTTTTTTGCCGACATTGGTCTACAGAATTTATGATTGCATGACAACTAAAACGGCAGCAGAATACTGTATGTATATCATAAGCATAATATTCAGTATATTGTGTGGACAATATCAGCGATATAATGATATCAACCCAAGACGAAGAAGGCACGATGAAAGGCTTGTTAGAAAGCTTTTGTTTCTTTGTATCACAAAATCACTTGGAAAAGAGTTATTATTGAGAGCAGAGTTCAACAGCAGGCAAGATTCATTTCAAGCTAAAACCCAATAAAATCTTATCCATAATCATTACAGCCAAATGTCTTGAGTTTAGCCCTAATGAGCTCGGTGTCAAAATTCACACTTTTGAAACAAAACAAAAAAATTCAAATTAACTTACTCCTCGTTAAAAATGTTTTTTTTTATTTAATTGAAACATTTAAATATAATTTGTCATGGAATCTCTATCAATTTTTATAAATTAAACTATATTGCAAAACTCAATGCCTAATTCACTCAATAATTTAACTGTTTGAAATGCAAGCATGAAACATTTGGACTGTTTTGAAGGCATATATAAACTGATTGTTCACAAAGTGGAGTACCCGAAGATGAGACTGAGGTGAACTAAGAAGATAACAAAGCTCCCATGCAGTACGTACAGATTAGGTTATCAAACATCTGTGATACATTCAAATTAACACATTTCAATTTTAAAATTTTTTTTTGTTTTTCACTCAAAATTTCAAGTACAATATTTTGGTCTCTCATTGTTATAATAACTTATCTTCAAAAGCCAGGTCTGAACTTCTGATCTCATACCATTGCTTAACCGTTGTGAAGAACACGATAAAAAAAAACCCAGAAATCCAACACCTACAGCAATTTTGCTGAACTATTAAGATGCAACGAACAGGTCTTTGAACACAAGCTTTTTGAAGAACAGAAAAAAAATAAAACCTATCATAAAATTTTTATCATTCCCAGTCATTAATGGTGTTACTACTACTGCTAGACACTGATTTTCTTAAGAAAATCACACTGTTAAATACAAATGTCCATACCCTTCAAATTGAACAGTATTCCATTGACCAAAGACAATTAATTCCACAGATGCCAAACACTCTCTGATAAAACCGTCAGACTTGTTTGTATGCACATCAATAAAACACATGAAACCTGTATGCACTTGGATCGGCCTATGTTTTGAGTGTCCAATATCCCTGATGCGCATAATATAGAGGGATATGGAATGGGCAAAGGATTTCATTATCAGTTTTACTGAGTCTTATGACATAAATGAGAATCTACTACAAGTTGAGGCTTGAGAATTATTTTACGCACTGCCAAGTGCTGAAATATTTAATTATCTCAAGTGATTTCCCAGGACTCTTGTTTTTTTTTTCTTTTTCTGCAGTTTATTCATTGGCACCGTCACACTAGAGGGTAAAGTTTTACAGTAATAGTTTCTTTCTAGATAGCTATAACTTACTAACACCAAATTATCATTTTCAGGAAGGAAAAATGTATCATCAAGGTTGATAAAGCAAAAAAAAGAGTGCATTGTAACTACACTGCCAGGCACCCAAAAAAATAGAAAGCTAATTATTTCTTTCATACAATTTACATATAAAAACAAAAAAAAACTTCTGCAACTTTTATAAAACAGCATTGTCATATTTACAGAATTAATGCAACAACAAAAAAAGAAGCAAATCTATATATTATAGTAAAGAAAAAAAACTACCAATTGACTGAGCAATTCTTTTACTTTTTTTTCATGCAATGTATGAAAAAAAACAATAAAAAAAAAAACCCAGCAGAGTTCGAGTTGATACATACATTGTCACAACAGTTTGTAGAAATAATCCCACGGAAATCCAAAATCTCATTGGACTTATAAAATTATTGACGCTGGTGATGAAAACAATGATTTAAAGACATCCCCCCCCTCTCCTTTGATACTGGCTCTAGATCTCATTTGTTGCCTACGTATCTGTGACAATAAAGCTACGTATCATATTATGTAATGTCTCACTTTGCTTGGTTTGTGCTCTTTTGACTTTTTTAGATTCTAGAATCAGCTTCATTTGTGATTCTTTTCATTGATAAAATTCCATATCTACTTCATCAAATATAAGATGGACTGAAGACCACAGAAGAACTAAATACTATTGGACAATATATGGCATGGTCAGAGGCATATTTAGACCTTGAAAGTGAACAGAGGTTGGTGAACAGTCATATATATATATATATATATATATATATATATATATATATATTCTAATATATATAAATGTACATATATATATAGTTTTTTTTTTCTTTTCTTTTTTTAAATTTATTTCTGGAATAAACTTTGTTTAAGAAGGGTCCCTATTTCAAAAATATTTCGTATCAGAAGTGTAATTTCAGGCTGGTCTTCTGTCCCTTTTTTTTTTTTATTATTATATCTTATCTTGAAGTTAAATATTATTCAATCAGGTTTTTTTTTCTTCAAATCTTACTTATCATCTGCATGGAAATTCATTAATTGCCAACTTATCAAAAACAGGCAACTAATGTTATATACAATTTGCAATTTTAAACGAGTCTTTCAAACACAATGCACTGTGTTACTCGACACAGACAATTGTATCTCTATGGCTTAGTTATTTACTTTCTTTGCTGGCCAAAGAGGCTGGATAAACTCTCCTGATTTAGTTTCTGAATAAGAAACTTGTAAGGGATAATCACTCACATGATGTATTCACATTTTCCTCTGTGGTTTCTTTATCTGATTTCCTTCTATGTTACATATAAAACTTCATAAACCATCAGATTGTACATTGTGTTAATCAATCAATTTGATAATGTATGAAAAAAAAAATTCTAATGATTTCATCCTTATAGAATCCTAACTAACACTGCCCTATCAAGGGTAGATTTAAAAAAAAAGATGCTAAACAAAAAACGTTTGGGAAAATGTTTGACATTTTTATTTGTTTCAATTTCAATGTCACTGCATAGCAAATTTCTAAGGTTGGATTACAAAAAAAAAAAAAAAAAGAAAATGTACGGGCATAAAGAGGCACTTGACAAAAACAGTCAATTCCTTTTTTTGAGCATTTAATCGTATGAGTTTTCTTCACATTGCTTGGCAAAAAGCAAAACATTCATAATGCAGTTCTACTTCCTCTAAAACATTCATACTCAAAAAACTTTCTAATACAGAAAAGTGTATGGCATACAACAAACCTCTTCATTACTGGGTGGTCCCTGGCTTACCGGCCCTTGCTGGGCAGAGTACAAAAACAAGGTTTTTCCAAATATCCAAGTTAAAGCAGAAAAAAAAATATATGAACAAAAAACAAAAAAGTAAAGAAATTAACGAGACAAACCAAAAAAAGATGCAGATGGAAGATCTGATGACTTTATATATATATATGCAGAATCATACAAAGCTTTGACCTTTGACTTGAGATGAGAAGACAAAAAAAAAATTATCTAACAAGCAAAGCTAAAAGATTAATAGCCAGAGCTTATTTTCTACAACACATCATGCGTATGTCATCATTTGCCTTTTTGTGACCTTAACATTAGCGCTCACAAGAGCAGGAACAAGAATGAGGGATATTACAATATTACATTGTTTCTGCAAACATTCATTTGTTAGTTTGTGTTTCTTACTACATAGTGCCTCCCCCTGTTGGTGAGCAAAAATGGTTACATTTATAAAATTAATTGTGCTTCATGTTTGATATACTTAATCTTTCCTACACATTTAAAAAAAAAGCAATGGCCATCACTTGTAAATGTTTGAATGTACATATTTTCTCATTGACCTTTCCTTCCTAGAAACAGTGTGGACATATTTGAACAAGTGGTCATGGTTAGCATAAAAAATTTTGAGAAAAGTAAAGAATGTATGGCAAGCCAACTTTTGATATGACACAATTTTAAGTAGTTTTGGACATTTAGAAACTAAAAATCTAATCAATATATTAAAAGTTAGGAATATCAAGTAGAAAAAATCATTATCTTCATTCAGGAAACCCTCCAAGAAAATATTGCGAGTGCAGAAACATATTATTGTAACTATACAATAAAACAACTGCAGTGACAATAATTTGCCTCTAGACACGCACCAGCAATATACAATCTAAAGTCTGCTTAGTTTGTAATTAACTATTTATTGAAAATCATTTTTGCAAAAGCTGTGAAAGAGTCATGAAAATATCTCAATCAACCTGGAATAAAAAAAGCTTTGGAATGCAGAGTAAATCATTCAGCCCTACAGGAAAAGATTTTTTTATAACAATAATTTCAGTGTAGATCCTTTTACATCCATTTGTGCACCCGGCCACAATTTGAAAGATGAGTTATTTCAAAACTCAAAGCAATCTATCATGTGCTGGACTGGTTGGAGTTTCTTAATTCCTCATCTTTCAAATTTTGCTTCAGAGCATTAGCAATCACTTCCCTGCGAGGGTCTTGATATTGTGATTGAGATCGTGTCTGTCAGTTTAAACAGACATGAAATAAAAAATTATACAGAAGCAAGCTATGAAAACAAATAAGGCCAAAAAAAGGCAAACATGTTTTCAAGTCATATGAACTTGTACTGGCATCTCTGCTGCATGATAATACAGCAATCAAAAAGTCTGTTTTTCAGACATGCTGATATTCAGCTTTTTCAAAGGCAGAAAAAAAAATCACTTCAAAAGTAAAAAAGTATAAAAAGGACTAATTTACTATGCAATCAATGTGTGTAACCTCGAATAATAAACAGTAGCTTGGCATGAAGGCTTAGATCATTCATTAAGGTTTTGGAATGTCAAACAATCTTATGATTTTAAAGTAAACATTCTGAGAGAGAGAGAGAGAGAGAGAGAGAGAGAGAGAGAGAGAGAGACAGAGAGAGAGAGAGAGAAAGAGAGAAGACAAGATAGGGCTGATAAAGAGAGAAAAAAAAAAAAGATAAAGGCCCTTGCTGGATCTCCATGGCAGAAAGTTAAGCATCTTGTTTTGCATTTTTCCTTCCAAGTTGTTATATTTAAACCACAACAACTGAAGTAACGGCCATCAGATGACATCAAATCTGCAGCAGACACACTGGCGCAGCCAATTAAACAGCTGTATCATTAGTGTTAAGTCTATGGACAATACTGCCTTTCTATTGGCTACGGCGGCAGTGCATATGTGTAAAGTCACCACAAAATGATGTTTTGCAGAACCGCCAACCTGAAACATTTCAGTTTCAGAAGCTTTAGACCCTCTGCCTGTCAACATAATCCACAAAGCATTTCAGCAGCGGTCAACATTTACCTATAAAAACGGAACCAGGCCATCTTTTATTTTTAAAAAAATCATCAAAATGTTATCAACTGTGGTTTCAATGAGTAATTAATATCTGAAGCCAGAGTTTTCTAAGGTGTCCGAACATTGCAGAAGAGGGCTTGAGATAGACAGTTTTCTGAATGTGCAACACATGAAAACAAATCTATGTGTATGCTAGATTGCTCACCAAGATGTCGTTGTCATATCACAGTGCGACCACTAAAACATCGGTAAGGGGACACATTTTCTTTGTATTGTCTTGTTTTTTGATAAGTCATCACTGACTCAAGGCTGATTAAATCTCAGCCGTTATTATCAGAAGTGTATAAATGAGTAAGGGCAATTATTTTGTTTCATTGATAGTATCAACATTTTTTTTTTTTTGGATATTTTAAAACTTGATAGTTGACTAAACAGCATTTATAGAGCATTGGTCAATCAATGTAAAAAGGGTAAAAGTTAAATTCATTTTCAACCTCATTTCAGAACTGAAGAATAAGGGTCTTATTTTGGGAGTAAATTACTGAAATCAGTATTGATTGACAGCTCTAGTTTGTAGTGAATTACTGAAATCAGTAATGGTTGACAGCTCTTGTTTGTAGTAAATTACTGAAATCAGTAATGGTTGACAGCTCTAGATTGTAGTAAATTACTGAAATCAGTAATGATTGACAGCTCTAGTTCCTAGCAAATTACTTAAATCAGTAATGGTTGACAGCTCTAGTTTGTAGAAAATAACTGAAATCAGTAATATTAACAGCTCTAGTTTGTGGTACATTACTGAAATCTGTAATGATTGACAGCTCTTGTTTGTAGTAAATTACTGAAATCAGTAATGATTGACAACTCTAGTTTGTAGTAAATTACTGAAATCAATAATGGTTGACAGCTCTAGCATGGTGCACACACATTTTGAAAAGTCATTTTCCAGACCTCTCTCAAGATTTTTGAAGACCTCAACACCTCAGTGAAAACCTTTGACAAGTCTGTAAAATCTGCCCGACTGCGGCAGCAGCAGGCCTGCAATTTCTGTGGTTTTTATTATCCAGACTTTTTCTGGAACGAAAAACAAAACCCCATGTTTTCCAGACTTTTTCAAGTCTTGAATTGACATTTTCAAATTCCAGACTTACAAGCTTCTGTATGCAGCATGTCTAGTTTTCTAGTAAATTACTGAAATGAGTATTGGTTGGCAGCTCTAGTTTTGTGGCAGGAAAAACTGTAAAATAGTCACAGTTGTCATAATTATCAACTTTTCCCACCCCAACATTCTCTTGTTATTCATAAGACAGGCTTGCAGTATTCAGAGCTATTTAAAATCTAAGGCTTGTTTTCTCTAGGTGGCATAAAATTTATTTTTCCCCAAAGCTGATTTTTCTGCAAAACGGTTCAATTTGTGGTAACGCTACACAAATTACAATACTGCATGAAAAATGTTGCTAGATGCCACAATAAAAATATAAAATTTAATAACTTAATGTTCTTGTTAACAAATAAAACAAAACACTAAAATTATTTTTCAAAAATGTTCAAGAATCTATGTGATTGATGTTCAGGCTGGAGACCGCAAAACCTAGGATTATCCTGAATTTTCCATCACAGTTGGCATCTTTTGGATTCTTACATAGAACTTCACTAAAAAGTTAAGTGAAAACAAATAGCAATGCATTTTTCATATTCATTTATCAACCCACACACTCATACATACACACACAAAAAATTAAGTTAAGCAAGTGCCCTGCAAAACAATAATACATGGTGCGCAGGTTATTAATGTTACAATTTTTTAAGATATAAAAGTATTTTCAGGCAAATTTTTTCACTTACAGACTGTTTTTCATACACTTTTCAGATATTATATTGAATTATAAAAATGATAACATTCTTCACTGATGATCTAGACAATAACAGCATTTAATTCTCATATCTTTCATGTGAGCAAGCATTCGTAATTGAAATGGAAATTCAAAATAAATAAAAAAAAATAAGTGCAAAAACAAAATGCTTCACAAAAATTTGATTTATCAGTCTTTATTTTGTAACAAGAAACTGTACAATCAAAATATTATGTATTCATAGCTCAACATATTAGCAGGAAGCACAAAGAAGGCAAAGTGGTCATAAAAAATATTTTTCTCTCGTTACTTAAAGATGCGTAAAATAAAAGATATGTTGCCATATGCATCTCAATTTTAAGCGACTGTAGTTTTTACTACACTCACTTAAAACTGAGAAGAAAAAAGATCTAGCACAGCACAGATACATCTTCAATTCTCCAATTAAAGAGACACTTTGGGAGCTAAGAGTTAATAACTTCAGTATGAGAGAGAGGGAGGCAGCGCTTTTTAATTCTTAGTGTGCCACTACAAGTATTGTTACAGTGCACAACAAGAAATCTCTTTAAAAGACAATCTCAGTGCTTGATCAAAGGCACAAGAAGTGCAAGTGGTAAACAAACTTCCACTTAAACTTTGCAATTCCATCAGGCTCGGCAACAAAAAAATAATTTCAGGCTCTATAAATTCAACTTGGAAACTAAAAATAAATAAGTTTAAGAGCAAATGATAAATATCTCTCCTCTTAATCTTTGTAATTCAATCAGCCTCGACAACAAAAAAAGTAATTCTGGGCCCTATTTATTCACCTAGGAAACAAAATTGTGTGAAAGAGCATATGAAAGAGCCATGGATGAAGGCATACAAGCATGATCATAATATATGTTATTTCATTGTAAAAACTTTTTCTTGCGTATTCACTAAGCAGAACACTTGCTGAGAACATTGCAGATGAGAACGTTGGCAAAGATAATTCATTGAGGGAGACAGCATCAAAACGATGTAGAAAAGCAAAGTGAAGATTTTGATAACAAAATGATTAAGTAGTGCTGCGTCATGTTCGGAATATGCACCAAAACAAAAACAACAAGAACTATTTGTAAACCCCCCCCATCCCGGACATATCATCCGTCACACCCCTTGAGATCAGTTCTAATGAATCCGGAGTTGCATATAATAGTTTTTTTGGTGAAAAAATTGTATTTACTTTTTTTTCTCCTTGCTTTTACTGCTTTTTTTTTTTTTTCATGAAGTAAAAACCCCCAATATCTGAACACAAATTATTATCTCCACCACTACTACCCACCATCATGAAGGTTATCATATCTTGTCTCTGATTGTATCAACCATTCACAATGCTCAAAATATGACTTCCGACCAATCAGACAGGTCTCCAGACAAATGCTTGAAAAAAAATTTATATAAGCTATAAAGTAGCAAATAATAACTTTCTCATGAAGAAAAAAAAAAAATCATCTTTGTTCCTCCTCAGGACTTT
>BLXT01007988.1:477395-520999 GCA_019648995.1 Plakobranchus ocellatus
GAGGTACAAAGGCAGTGGACATCAGTTCCATTGTTATGATTTCGGTTAAAGAGGCAGAGGAAGGCATGGTACCTTTTAAGACATCTTTATCATTGATCGTTTTTTTTTCCAACCTCGCTTTTCCTGTTGAAAATATGGACAAGTTGGATAACTCATGACAAATAGCTGTCTATATGATTGCCCATGATAAAAACTAATGAAGAAAAAAAAAGGCTTGATTTAAATTTCCCATACGGTTATTTTCTTTTGCGCAGTAGTGACTATTTTTTCATCCTGTCATCTTTTTTTCTTTTTTTTTTTTTTTTGCATTTAAAAAAGTATCAATTTTCTCTCAGCAATTGGAATCATCTTTAAGTAATCAATTCGGGCCTGTTTTGATTTGTGAAAAAAAAAAAAAAACCTGATTCCATACAGATCTGCAGCTAACTCTAACCTTTCATTCATATCATTTGTCCCAATTCTCGCGTTGAGAGTGAAGACGTGTGGAGATAACGGGTATCATACTTGATTTTTGTGGATACGCTCTCACGCTTTCAAAAGACTACATCTTTAAATATATTAGTAGAAAAAAGCCATGAGAAGAACGATCTGTTTTGAATGAGCAATCTGTGTGGGAAAATCCAGGTGAGAAGAACGATCTGTTTTGAATTAGCAATCTCTGGGAAAAACCAGATGAGAAGAACGATCTGTTTTGAATGAGCAATCTCTCTGGAAACACCAGATGAGAAGAACGATCTGTTTTGAATGAGCAGTCTCTCTGGGAAAAACCAGGTGAGAAGAACGATCTGTTTTGAATGAGCAATCTCTCTAGAAACACCAGATGAGAAAAACGATCTGTTTTGAATGAGCAATCTCTGTGGGAAAATCCAGGTGAGAAGAACGATCTGTTTTGAATGAGCAATCTCTGTGGGAAAAACCAGGTGAGAAGAACGATCTGTTTTGAATATGCAGTCTCTCTGGGAAAACCAGATGAAAAGAACGATCTCTAATATCTCTAGAATTATCTCTTTGCATTTCCTTCAGAATTTTTCCCCTAAGCTTTTAGAAAGACATTTGAATACTTGGGGCCAATTTCTGTTTTCTTTTTCAACAGTTGTTTGAAATATCATAGACAAAAAAAAAGTATAGTCAAATTAAAGGTGGCGCAATAAGCTACTTATCTTGAAAATCTCTGTATTTTGTTCAGGATTTTTTCCCTAAACCCTCTGTGTTAAAACTGCACAGAGTACCAAACACCCTTGGTATTTCCTGACGATTTTGTTCTTGAATTTGTATGTATCTCAATTTTGGTCAAACACTTTATGTGATTTTCTCTCAGCGCAAAGAATTATTGAATAATATGAAGCATTCATGTTACATCTTCATTGTTGAGCCTTTTCAATGCTAAGAGTTAATGAGTTATATATAAGACATGCTACATCTGCAGTGTTGTCCTCTCCATCAGACCGTAGGACGAAAATTTGTTTCAATTTAACAAATTTCTTTATCATTTTCCTAGTATATTTGGTATATTTGACTGAGTGGTGGTCTAATAGTTTTGAATAAAAAGGACACTCCTGTATTTTATTTCATAGAAAATTATACCCATTGTTCAACATACTAATCATCATTGATTGGCAAAGTGTGATTTTTATAAGTTAAAAAATCTCAAGAGATTTCATGATTAGTCTATGGAGATTTTTAAATCAATATACATGTATTATTATATGTATTTTATAAATTTAGGATGATGGCGGTTAGCTAAACATTATAATAAAGACCAAATACTGAATCACAAGAAAAATATGATATTGCTGAGATACAAAGTGTTCCACAGTGATTCCATCTTCCCAGCTTTTGCAAAATTTACTTAAGCTGTTCTGTTGTTCTTAGCTGTACACTCCATTGGTTGGTTGTTTTTTTTTCTGTCTTGATTTGAAGTTCGATTTGAGCAATTTGTGAAGATGAACTTCAGCCCAGTCCAAGTGAGTCAGAGGTCAGAGGTCACATTTTCAACTTTTTTTAAACCATTAAGACAGTGTTAACCTTCTTTCTTTGAGCTTTGCAGTGTTAAAAAAACTAGCTAGGGCTATGTTGATTCTTAGCCAAGATAGATCTATGCAATTTTTTACTTTTTTGATAAAAAACATTTCAAAGAAGGAAACACTACTTTAAATTTACTTTCCTCATGAGTTTTATATGCAATATCAAACTGATAAGGCCTGATCTCAAGGCATACAGCAATTCTGTAAATAAATATAAACACTAAATTTTATCCTTCATTTCCACCGTTAAAGGCAAAATGATTGTTGGTTGCTTTCCTCTATTGTATTAGAATAAACCTACAAATGAGATGAAAATGTTCAAAGCAAACGACATTAGTTCTGAATTGGTGGCTTCATCAGTGATGAGTTTGCTAGTAATGCGGACGTTAGGAAGTTAGAAGCTCATCTCTAGCATTCAGAGGCTCAGTTTTATACCTTTAATAAAGCTTACCGAGAAAAAAAAAAAAGACTTTTTCATTTTTATTGAACTGTTTAATTTTTGACGGATCAACAATGCAGACATGATTCACTCAGAGTTACATAAGATTACCTGTTTTTCTTTTTCTTTTTTTTTTTTTTTTGAAACATGGCAAAGCAAAAATGTTTGAAATAATACAATTGGTAGTAAAGAAAATATATGTGCTTATATTACATTTATAGGGATTTTTAGTAAAAAAATAACAATAACATTAAAAAAAGAATATTGTATTATAAAATACAATATAAAATGGCACAAGCATGTTTAGTGCTAAGATTATCAATGGAATAGGAATGGAGCAACAAAAGCCAAACATGAGAATTTTCAAGAATCTCTTTACGTTTTTCAGTGAAAGAGCTTGGTGAGTACTTTAGTAACCTAAAGCGTTAGTCTCTGTTGGTGCACACACCAAACAGCAATCAAAAACGGACAGTCCCATTAGATTTCAGGTTTTGAGTAAGTTTTATGAACATCAGTGCAACCTGCTCCCTTGTGGGAGTCTCAGTATTATTGCCTTGAATAAAAGTGATATTTCCCAGAATGGCTCAAACATATACATGGTCTAAAGAAATAAAAATTCTTATGGTACAAATTAACAAGCAGAGATTTAAAAAGAAAACATGATTTTTTTTATGAAATGCTGGTTAAAGATTCAAATAATCATCAATAATGTACTGTATGTGGTATTCTTCTTTCTTCACTATCTTTCAATAAAATGATTTTTATAGTTTGATGATAGAATTTATTCAATGTACAAGTACAAGGTATGCACATATTCTGACTGAGTATATTCTTTGCTGTTTGCTTATATACATTACCTGTTTAGAGAGTGTATAGTTATTTAACAAAAAACAATTTGGTTTGCTCAAAATGTACTTAACTCTAACTTCATATGTATCGACTTTCAATAGTGAACAAATATAATCTTCTTTTGCATATTCTGTCTGTATAAGGATAAAATATTGTTAACAAGCAATGACTTTAACCTTCTCAGCACCATGTGCCATGATCATGACACTATGACCATCGCCTGTTCTCTCTTATTTAAGCCCACTGAAATACTAATCTGGCAACTTCTTTATGTGTGTCTTGTATGAAGAACCTGATCTTCTTCTTCTTCCTTTGTTATCTCTAAAAAATCTTAATTTTGACTTGGCAAATGCGTAGTGTGAAATTTTTTAGCACCGCACTCAGAGGGTTAAAAGTTCTTGAAAGTCAGATCTTTAAGTTCTAAATGATAAAAATAACTGTAGTTTTATGTATTTAAGAACAATAACATCATTTATCAAAGAACACAGTGTTTATAGAATTGAAGTTTAATAAAGAAACAATTCGGATAGATTCATATATCAGGCTAAGTGCTCAATACAGAAAATGGGAACCTACAGATATTTTTTTTTTAATCTTTTTTTCTTATTCTTTAATTTAGACTTACAAACAATATGACTGCCTTGTTGAGTTAAGAGTGCAAATGGATGCTCTTTTAATCTCATGTTTTTTATATAAGATTTTTCAAAGAGAGTTTTGGATGATCAGCAGATTTGAAAAGAATTAAAAGTTGTACAACGCTACATTTACATTTTAAATAACGATTCTCAGGTGTACAATGAGATGTTTTGGATAGCCACAAAAATATTTGAAAAGAGGAGACTTGGACAAGTATTGGACAAAAGTATGTTTTATCGTGTGCTCATATTAATCTTATTTAAGCCCAACAATCTACTAGCAACATGACTTGGTATGAATTTATATAAGTAAACCTGTTGTTTTTTTTTAGGCTAAGTAATTCTCTATTATAAAAAAAATTTATAACACATGTAGATCTTCAAAGTCACCTCATTGTGTTTTCTGTTCACAGAAACTGCCTAGGAACACAAATGAGGCTTGAAATATCAGTGCATTCATTTTATCAAAATGAGTAAGTTTGAAAAAAAATGGGGTAGAGCCTGAACATAATTAAAAAATGCCATGCCAATACATCTGCTTCATGAATTATGTGGACTTCATTCATAATAGGCATAAATGAGACTCAATACCAAAATAATGCTTGGCAATTCAGAAAATCATTGGATTCATTTGATTCTTCTTGGCATTTCATACAAGGTCACCTTGCCAGCAATATTTAAATAAATTATTTTAAAAAAAGGTTAAAATACTCTCAAAGTAACACAACTAATGGCTGAATATGTCTTCACGGAATGAAACTCTTTACAGAAGGAACAATTTTTAGAAAATAAGTGCAACTGGGACCAGCCTTTACTTTAGTTTTAGTTATGATGAGCTTTATAAATTTCATATTAGTTCCAGATTGGTATATATTTGTTTCTTTTGGCTTACCTACTATCAAATATGGAAGACAGCTTGATTAAGACGAAATCAGCCCTTTTAAATAATTTAGCTCTGTTCAGATTTCAGCAAAATTTAAGCAAAAAAAAAAAAGAAGAGAAAACAAAAGAAATTATCTCTGACCTGTAAACATCTATACCAGATATTTAGCAACGAATACGTCTTTAACAAAAGAGAATTACTGGTATCTTTTCAATACATTTGTAGAAAACTGATCAATCTAACAATATCCTTCGCCAGCCTAAAGTAACGTATAAATACACACACGATGATAGTGGGAGACTAAAAGTTGACAGTAGACAGATCAAATGGTGTCTTTGTCTTGGTGTTGTACAAAGCGGCCTGTTCAATCAGATGTGTATCAAAGTTTACTGTACGAGTAGATGTCGTGTCTGGAGACAGAAAACAAAGGAATGACAAGTTTCCAAATGCGCCCACAGAGATTGGCACATAAAAGAAGATTCGACAACAAAACTTACACCTTTGAAAAGTCAGCAGATTCTCATCCCTTTCTTAAATTTAGCCAACAATTTTGTTGGCTTTGCTTTCCTTTCCCCACTGAAAATAAAATCATTTTATTTGAGACATCATTATTCTTTGTAAAATACCAACTAACTCCTCCAGGTATATCATATTCATTACTTATATATCAAGCTCACTACATAGCCAGAAACCAGCTCTAATGAATTAAATGAAGAGTAAATCACTTTCTGGTAAAAGACATTTTAAAGTTTAATTTTTTGCTCTTCATTTCAATATCTTTTTTTTCACGACTTGAAACATTTTTATTTTTTTGCACAAATCAGGGTAACCAGATCTACTTTTCACCATTACAAAGTTTTCAAAAAGCAGTTGCAAGCCATGTTAATGGTTTTAATATCAAAATGTGTCCTGTTGCTTATACAGATCAGTCTTGAGACATATGGTGATGAAGACAATAATCATGGTGTGAGTATGATCCTAATCATGATGATGAAAATAACAGCAATACCTCAAAATATCGCCTAGCACTGTTTATAAAGGTGAATGATTGATTTTCTTATTATAATTTCACTGACATGATTCAAATATTCATCTAGCAAAGAAACTGCCTACGTTTCTGAATAACAATTGTGAATTTGGCACACACTCATTATTTTCTTTATAACCGTTGGCTTCCTGTACAGTTAACAACAAAAAAAACAATTCAACATAAAGGGAAAAAATGCATCACTTACTGTTCACAATTGTTTCCAGATGTTTCATCAAAGTGCCCAGTGGAGGGAAAGGGGCGTCATCACTTGTCCCAGCCATGGTGTGGCGAGAGTTGTGTGGATCCATGGGTCGGGCTGTGTCCAACCAGAGAGAAGATTGATGAGCAAAAAAAAAAATCTTTTGAATATGATCAAACAACAAAAGACTACGCAATCAATTCAAGCAATATCAATTAGATACATCCAAAGAAAATAAACAAATGTTATATGCAGTAATCATGAAAAAAAAATGTCAAGTCTTAGGAAAATAAAGCAAAAGACACATGTAAAAAAAAATTCACAAGCCTACAATAAAATATTTTGATTTGCCAGCATAAATATTGCAAGTAATCAGAAAAGGGAGAAAATCAAAGTTATCATACTATGTTTAGTATATTGCCTTCTCATAAATATGCCAGATGTAAAGATTACTTAAAGCTACCATTTCATAAACAATTTTGAAGAATTTCAAAAATATTTTTTCTTCACAGAAATATTTGCCACTGTTGATTTATTGATTAAAGTTCATAGTACTCTTGAAAAAAAAAAAAGGAGCAAAGAGTGAAGTTTCACAAGAAGGTTACAAAACATGTAAATAGGATTGCAAAATAGAGGCTATTTCAATGAAAAATTTAATTTTTAATGAGATTTGCATAATATCACATGCAAACAGATAGATACAGAGAAATAGAGAGGAGGGAGGGAGAGCTACACAGACAGAGAGAGAGCTGTCAAATATACATGTGTACAAATTAAGGAAAATAAAATGACTAATACTGTCAAAATATCAAATTGCATTTCCAATTCCATATAGTCCATCATAGCTAGCACAATGAAATATGTAAGAAAGAGATGTTTCTCTCCATGACTAAACGACAGATTTTTACAAAAATAATCATGCCCTAATCTGCAAACTCTGATGGTGTAGAATATGATGGTTCAAAATAAAGTTCAATAGTATGGGAGCAAGTGCAATGTTTGCTGATCTTTATGTGTATAGGAAACCTAAAAAGGCTTTTCTTTATAAGGTTCATTCATCCATTTGCCATTGTACAAGAGTGTTAAATGAAGCTTTGGCATTAATTACATTTAAAAAATGTTTTACTTGTCTGATATTCTTTCTCATATTACTATACTTATACTACTTTTATTATTTATACCAAATTTGCACTGTTAAATATTTTTTTCTAAAATCGAGATTTTGGTGGATGTTGCAGATCTGTATTTCATGGATCTTGCGTAAAGATCTAAATTTTAGAATGCAAGAAGTGTTAATCTACACAACATGCCAACTCAGTATCACCAAACCGGAATCTTTCTTGTTTTCTAATGGTCCTGATAATCTGTGCTCTAGATTTGTGCATTAAAAGTTATAGATCTAGATGTTAATTATCGTATCAGATCTAATCTAGATTTTAGGTTGTGAAAATGCAATGAAATTTCTCTGTTCTTTTGACCATGGTAATCTGCTAGCTTCTCAGATCAGGCCATTTATGATTCTAAAGTGAACCACTCTGCTATTGGAGTATTTGTTACACTTTTTTTCTTGTAATAAAAAGTGGCCAGTCTTCTGGATTTTTTTCTTTACATTGTGGTGTTAAAAATCTGTTTCAAAACAAAATTTTCACCACGATTTTTTTGTCAGAATGCTGCCAGATCATCAGCATTTCTGGAATTCCAAAAATTTCCAGGAAAGTGGCATCTCTGATCAGTGTCCAACTAGAAGCTTCTCTTGTTAAAATACCCCTTTTGCCTAAATTTAACATGCCCTCTATAAATATTTTTAGGTGCATCTGCCCTCATAAAAATTTTCTTGCTTGAAAGTTTTTTTTAATCTCCACAAACTGGCTGTCTCATTGGAAACTCTAATGCTACTTAGTTTCTAAAGTTCAATGCTTTCTTTTCTTGCCTTAGAATTATCATCCATTTTTTATATGACCCCAGACTGATAAGAAAATGGCCTTGGTCATTTTTTACCCTAGTGAGAAAATCACAGAAAAAACTTTCGGCATATATACCATTTTGACTTAGGCCACATGAGATTTTCCAAAATAGCTGTAGGAGGACTTTGGGGATTTTAATTTTTTTGGCAATATCTGATAGGGGGCATTTTAGGCAAGCCTGCAATGTAGCATTTTTAAATTGGCCTAAGTCTGACGTACGCCATTTTCAAACCAGTTTGACGAATTTGAAAAAAAAATTCTTTGGGATAAACCATGCAATGGCTGCAGTAACCAAAGTTATTAAAGGGTGGAAGGATAGGAGTCTTAAGGCACATGTTTTTATCTCAATGTTCATGCCAAAGTGATTGTTACCAATCGACTTAGCAAGGTCAAACTATAGGAAAACAATCAAGCAAACTTTTGTTATTCAGCATGGCTGCAACAGTGATGGTTACCATCTTGATTCTCCATTTAAAAAATTGTTGATTTTCAAAACGTATTAGTTCCATTTTTTTTTCTATCATATCATTTCAAATTTCTGGCTGAGATTAGGAAGGATTATGTCTTTGCAATCATTGAGGACATAATAAAAAATACATTTATATTAATATTTCAATAATGACATTTTTAGAATGGAAGAAGAAAAAAAAAACAACAGATATTCTCATCCAACTTTCAGGATTCTCCAAAACTATGTTAGATATTGAAAATGCTCATATCATTGTATTTGTCACACTCAAAGGCAACCACACAGCAAATTTCAAGACTATCAGTCCATAAACAATGGAACAGATAGGCTTTTTATGCAAAAAAAGAAAAAAAAAAAAGCCACACTTTGAAAACAATGCGTCTGAAGTTAGAGAAAGTAGGCACATAGAGGGTTTTATTGATCTGACACACAGAGCTATTTCTCAAGCAGCTGCAAGCCTAAAGAAAGATTATTTTTGCTTGCAGTTTTAAACGTTCTTATGAGAAGACCCTACCCTCTATTGAAAAACAACCATTCTCAACAACGGAGACACTGAAATGTATGGATTTTCTAATGAATTTTTGTAGCAAAATGGTTCAACTTTAGAAATCTATTAAAACATGGATATCGATATGTCATATGTCATGATGACTTATTGTCGATAGCTCCTCACCTTAAGAGCAACCTCCCCAACCAAAATTTTTAAAGTCACTATGAATTACAAGATGATTGCTATCAGCTCCAATATCAGGCTGGTGAATTACTGAACGTTAAATGTGGACAAAACAGCAAAAGTCAAAATGCTTTCACAAACTCCTCCGAATGTGGCATACAGATCACCTTACTAATAAAAAAGTAAAGTCGGTCCCACACTTAGTTCAAGCATCGGGGACCAGGTGTACCGTCCTGGTTGTTCCTGGCATACGGTATTATGAGGTAGTTTGCCATTGCTTTCCTCACCGCCTTTTCTTTTTCTGGGTCTTAAGAGACCTAGCTACCCATTAAGTGCTGGGTGGACACATAGGAGCAATGATAATCTGACTTGGCCCACACTAGGAATCAAACCTCGGATCTCTTAGTTTGTAGCCAATGCCCTACCAGATGAGCCACCGCTCCCCCCACCTTACTAATAAGGAAGGCAAAAACTAAACATTTGAATGCCATCCAACCGTACAACCACAGCCTGATTCAGTGAGAAGCCACAAACTAAAGATATGAAGATCAGGGATTATCAGGGCTGACCAAGACTGACCATCCTACAGAGTAAGGAGGGAAATGAAGTAGCAGACACTGGAAGCAATGCAAGACACCATAAAATAGTGAACTCTATTGGACTGCAATATCATACTGCAAAAATCCAAGAATAACGAGGCAAGGAGGAGGCTGGTTGTAAAATCTACAGTGGTGCCCCAATGACGGGCCAAACTATTGAGATAGGTGAAGGTGGTGACTTTGAACGGATCAGAAAACTGTTTGACACCCAACTGCAGAGTCACAGGTTAGCCTGGCAGCCACTAATGACAGGAGTAGCCATTATTATTTTTTTTGAAAATCCATGATATTTTAAAATTTTATTTGCAATCTTACAAGAAAAAACTAAAGCTGCATGCACTGAATGGTTCAAGCAGAATGATGTTACACTGTTTGTTTCAAAAGATTTTTTTTGGGGGGTTGGGTCAATCAGCATTGATCAAGGATTTGAAACATGAGCTGATAGTGAATCAGAGCCACGCTCCCTCCCTCAAGCTTGTCTCCCACCACAATGTTTATTTACACTATTTTCAGGCATAGGTCTAGATTCAACTTTTGACTCACTATAACAATTAGAATCAGATCTATATTCAAGTCTCCCTCCAGACCCTTGAATTCAGCTCTACATCATATAATCTGGGTCAGTGTCATCATCATCTGTATGGTTACCACTGTCATGATTCCAGTGAATGGAACAGAATCTTCCGTTCCTTGAGATAGGGCTGGGATAATTGTCTCCGATATTTTTGTCAAAGTGTTGATCCTGGTACTTTGTCAACTTGTTCCCATGATTTTCTTTTGGGTTTATGTACACTTTTTCATTATTATATCTATAAATATAAATGCTTAAAGGTCTTTAATTTATAACTCCTATTTTCTTTGTAATTTGCAAAATATGTAGACTTAAAATGTATTCCTTCAGCCCTTACTCTATGGACAATTTACTTTCTCATTAAAAACAAACAACAAAAAAACCCAGTTAAATTTTAACCCCTTTGAATTCTCAAAAAATAAAAAAAACCCAAATAAGGCAACAACAACAAAAAAAACCTAATAAAGATCATACTTAATTATTAATCTAAAAAGAAACTATTTCTATGCAATCAACTAGCACCTTTTCAAGATTAATTCTATAAAATTATCCGCCCAAAGCAGTAACCAATACTATAGTCTATTAAAATACAAAAACAATAATAATGTAAGTTCAAGCGTTTTTCCTAAGCAAAAGCATAATTCTGCAAGCATTTGTATGAAGCTTTTTCACTCATTTAACACGTAATGAAAAAAAGCTCCAACATTTTAAAAAATTTGTAATTTAACTCTTGGCTGTGCAGGAGAAAGAAATGCAATCAGTATGCAAGGATAAGTTTTTTGGGCACAAACAGTGCATTAGAGAAAAGACAAAGGGAAGGGAAGGAGCATTTCGTCACTGACCTTGCTGGATCATATCACCACTACTATCAACTCTCAAGATGTGACCTTCACAAGGTTAATTCAAAATAATAAACAGTCTCAAAACTAGAACAAAATTTCAACAACAGCAATAATCACAAATATAAACATGCTATCCACTAAAGTAACTGCAAGATTTCATTTCACAGGAGATAAAACAAATTAAAAGAATTTTTCGGTTCATATGAGTCCAACATCTGAAAAAATGAATTCAGAGTCCACATTTTTACATCATTTGCACACAAAAAATCTATATAAGAAAAAAAAAGCCAAGGACACTAGCATAATTACCCAACATATGACGCAATAAAAATATTAAGGAAAGACAACACTTCCACTGATAGTAATAAATAAGGCTGAGATAAAATATCTTAATTTTAAGGTGGCATTCCAGATCCAAATTAAAAGAATCAACAAAAAAAAAAAAAAGAAAGATTTGTACCAGTACCTAATTGCAATATTTGTGTCACTTGCTCTCTGGCCTTTCTTTGCTGAGTGATGGGATGTTTCCACCTCTCAAAACATTCCTCGGCAAATGGCTAAACAAATCAAAGAAAACAATATTAAAGTGATATTTAAAAAAGTTTTTTTTCTAAGAATTTTGATGTAAGTAGTAAAAGAAAAACTGCTAATATAGGCAGCCCTATCCCCCTCCCTTCCAACTCCACCGTCATTCTTCCTAATATGCACACATTTTGAGCTTTCAATTATACTTTGAGTTACCATACCTCTAAAAATTTCTATCATTTTAATATGCATAAAATAAAGAGTGAAAGCTTAATCTTAAACTATCAGATAGTTGCATTGTATTTTCTGATAGCTAATTAAAATAAGACTTAATTTGTGAAAGAAAGCATTATACTTCATTAGGCCTACAAGAAAACTTTCTAGCTTCCCTTGAGATATTGTAAAACAGAGACCTATGTAGAGTAGGAAAAAAGCAAATTTGTTAACACAAGTAATAAAACAAAAAACATTACAAAGAATAATACCTTGGGTAATCTCGATATCACCTGGAATTTGATATGTGGGATTTCTTCATCTGCATCATCAGGTAAATCTAATAATCAGAGAAAATGTACAAATATTGATGCTGTGAAATCACTTTTAAAATAGTCAATAACCATGAAAATTAACTGCTGGAATTATGCTTACAAAATAATGCTTTTAAATTCTGAGATACAAGAGGCATCCTCAAGAGGATTTCAAGAACAATATGCATGAAGCAATCTGCTCTATTACAATTATTATGATTATGATTCAAGAAGATGTAAAAACTAGTGTTGTGGTTCATTAAGAGAAAAGTATTAATTCAGTGCGTGAAAAGGATGGTTCACCCACTGTAATGCCTAGAAACATACTGAGGAATTATGTGTTATTGATAATTTATTGCTTATGATAGTGATGATTATGTTAAAAACAAACCTTCCAATAGTTGTAGTATGAAGTCTGGAGTCAGTACCAGAATATGGTTGTCTACATACTGGAAGAACATACTAAAGATCACAAAAAAAAAATTTAAAAAGTACATTATTGGAGAAAATATATTCACTATTCTCAACACGGTAGAAAAAATTAAAATGTTCTTACATAATACAAAAAATGAAAGTTCTTAAATTGTTACGGCATGGAAGCCAACTGCAAAAGCCTGAGAGTCCTACCTTGTATATCAACTGTGATACACTACTGACCATATATTAATTATATTTCCTGAGCTTTTCATAGGGATACTTTTATCATTTTTTCTACTGGGAGAATTCAGCCATTTCTTAATGTACAGCCAAGCATAATTACCTGATTGTGTGAGTATATGTGTTAATTTTTTTTCTTTGTATCAGGAATAATATATATATACATTTTATCCACCACAAATCAATAGCGATTGGAAGAAAGTTATAATTTGCTTGTAGGTATTGACAAACTAGATTAGGATTTTCTGAAGAGACATGTCAACCACTCTCATCTGTTTGGTTGTGAAGCTCTTTATCATTCATCTCCTAGTTGTATTTATTTTATTCATTTAAGTACACTTCGTTTGAACTAAAAAAGAGGCTAGATGAAAATCCAGTGCATCAAGCATATCCACAGTGGAAATACACAATAACATCTTTCACATTTCAGCAGTGCAAGAGTGTGAAATAAAGCATTAGAACAAAACAGTAAAAATAAATCCCAAATAGAGTTCTTCCTTTATTTGGCTATGTTCATTTGTCATTTGTTTAAAAAAGTTTGAAAGAAAAAAGTAAATGATATTAATACACTCACTGAAGCTCTAAGCATTTGAATCCAAGTGCAGTGAAGAAGCTTGAGAAACCTGTTGAGACATAAAGCAGCAAAAAGTAATCTTGTAAGAGAAAAAAATATTCACGTAGCAACACACCTTTTTAGCTGATAATTGAACATAAAAAAAATGTGTGAAGCATCAATATCTTTAAAAAGCTTTTTGAATGATTAGCTGCAAAGAAATAAGCTTACAGCTGAATTTTCCTGCGTTATCGTTGCTGAATTCAAAGGGGAACACAATTTTTCATTGTAGCTTTTTAACAAAGTAAAAACCCCAAAAAATCAGATCATCTTCTCCACACAAAGACTTCACAGATTTGTCTCTGTCTTTTTCTTCCTCTTCAAGCTCCAAACTTGAAGCAGACATGGGAGATCGTGCTCTGCAACTGGTCTCTGTACTTGGAAGCTGCCAAGGAGTTCAAGAAATTCCTCTCACCCATCCCCTTAACTTTTCTATATGAGATTTTGAATATCTTTCATACTGACATGACAGAGACATATAAAACCTGTTAAAAATTATTTTATCAATAAAACAGAGAAAGGACATTTTACCAAACGGAATATCTGGCTTGAGACCAGTTCACATGAGTCAGAAATCCCATATTGAACCATATAAATCATTGGTACAGCCAGAAATTGTATTGGATAAGCTTTGCAACAGTGAAAAGTGAATAGGGATAAAGTGATGCTGTGCCATGCTATGGAGTTTTCACTCAATTTTTTTTTTTTTTCCCAAAAAGTGTTGCATGCAATATCAAACCCATTAAGACCTGTCTCAAAACGCATACAGCCAAGTCCAGTAATTTCAAAGTTACTGAGATATAACAAAAAAAAAAAGGTATTTGTATTATTCAAAATATTAATTATAAAGATAAACAGGGAAACAAAAAAAACCACACCTATTATGAATGTTTTACAAGAGTAGTAACAAAGACAATCCCTTTGATTTTCTATTGCTATACATTGACTTGATAGTCCATGCTTTTCAGTACAGAAAAAATTGACAAGATGACTTTGAATTGACAAGATCCTTTGACCAGTCTTCAATATAACCACTATTTTATCTATATTTTAAAGAGAAAATTAATCTGTAAAATTTAAGGAGTTTCAAAATAACCAAGAACTCGAAGTACATGGATGCAAATTATTTCGACTTGATTACACAAGGTACATTACCTGGTGGAAGTGGGTATCCTAGTTCAGTTGCTGTTAAATAAAACCTTTCGTACAGTTGAAACAGCTCATACTCTTCATCTGACCCAAAGTCTTGACTGTGAAAAAAAAAAAAAAAAAGAAAAGAAAAATACAAATCTCATGAGTAAACACATATAATTTACTATGACATTGAAAACAGAAATTCCCTTTTTAAATTTTTTTTAAAGAATCTTTCATTTTATATTATAATGTTTACTTGTCTTGAGCAAAAAAAAAATGTAATTAAACTACTATACAAATTCTAATATAAACACTACTTTGCAGTTGTAATTCATGTAGGAAATTACTGTTCAATACCTGGAGAGCACAACTACTTTTTTTTAGCTTAGCGCTTTAGGAATTATAAAAGAGGTAAGTATAAACAGCTTATCATAACCATTATCTAGAGTATAGCTGCCAACCTTGGGTGATGATAACCAAGCATACCAGAACAACAGTCAAACAAGTATTCTAGATTAAAAGGTGAAAAGATTCTCCAGAAATGGATTTTCATGTCCATAACCATGGTGGTCTGTATGCATATTGTTTTACCCATGCTTTATGTGTGGACAGTGCCTGGCCCTCATTAATATTTCAGAGTGGATGTGTATCAAATTCAAAAAGATTTTAGTGTAATGTAAGATGATATTAAGGAGAGAAATCATTTTAAATGTGTTTATACAAGACAGATGCATAAGCATCTCCTGGATCCCAAAAACATGGATTTCAAGTCCAAAACTGGGATGCCTGGGGTAAAATCTTGAGTAACAAGATAGGGCTGGTAGCTATGTAACAGATTTACGAAATATTTTGGAGATTGGACTGCACATCTATCTCTACTTACTACATGAATGCTACCTTTGAATTTCATTATCACTGGATTATACGCTGGGGTTTTATGTAAGTATAGATAAATTGATAAAATGTAGGCCCTTACAGATTTGGCAACAGGCGATCTTCTAACTCATGACTCAAATGGTTTCCCCTCAGACTCCAGATCAGTCGGCAGAGCTGACGTGAAACTTTTGCCTGGCAATAGAGATATTCTCTGGCAACATTGTTAGCCTTTGAGCGTGATTCTTTGCATAGGTAGCGGAATAAATGCTTGCTGAGAAGGTCTTCTGTCTATTTAAAAAAAAAAGAAAGAAAAAAAACTTTTCAAATGGAAAAAAATTAAAAACAAGGATCTAGATCCAGAGATCTATCTCAAATTTGATAATAAAAATAATTAAATTGACCACAGCACTTCTTTTTTTTTTTTAATGTATTCATTTTTCTAAAAATGTATGTTACTTGTGACTCAAATAATTTAAAGATCTTTTGTAAATTTTTTCGCTAAAAATTTGAATACTAAGAATTTTTCTTTAAAATTAGCTTCAATAAGAATAAATATCTCTATAAACAGGGGTGCCCTCTGCCCTTGAAAAAAAAAAACCTGACCTTTTCGCATGACTCTGAATACTTTGAAAACAAACATGCATGCACAATAAAAAGTGAACAAACAAAACCATGACAATAAAGGAGCCGAAACTTCGCAAAAAAGACAGAAGTGCGGGTAAAAACGGAGAAAAGACATCCCTGTATAAAAAAAATAATCATTTTTCACTTGATTTGATCCGTTTATAGTTTTAAAAATTATTAAGAAGATACCTACAAAAAGAAAAAGAAAAAAAACAAACATCAACAAAAGACAAACCAGCATAGATAGGCGTCTCTTGAAAATAGTGGACTCCTGGGCTATTCTAGTCTGCAAGAAGAGAGGAGTGGGCCCAAGCACTTGCTCTAATCTGCTAATGCGGCCACTGATGGCACCTTCGCCTCCCACAAACCCTGCCACTTCTGCCACAGCTGCCTGCGCAGATTGTTGCTGCTGCTGCTGTTGCTTTTTCCATAGAGATGCTGGTATTTCTGTGAGCTTCATGGTGTAGACACCATCGAAGAAAGAGTCCTCCACGTGCATAGCATCCCACATCGTCTGCCAAAAATTGGATTATAGCAGAAAAGATATAAACACTGCAAACCAAGTCTGATCATTCTCTTCATAAGTCAGATAAGTCAGCACAAAATTATTGCCCATATCAATTTTTTGAAACATTGGTGGAACAAGTAAAACTGAGAGCAACAAAACTTAATCATAATAAGTTAAATTATACAAGATTACCAAGACATATAAATGCTTTTCATTGGGGGGGGATTATATTCAAGAAAAGGTTGAAAGACCCAAAAAATTTACATATGAAAATAAAAAACAAAACAAAATAAAAACCTATCAAACTTTTTAAAGTTATACAACTAACAAAGAAAAAAAAAAGATAACAAAAAGAAGAGAAAAAAAGAAAAGAAAAAAAAAATCAACATGTTACATATTGACTGAAACTTACCTTCCCTGATGCTTCCTCCATCTCGGCTTGCCTGTAGAAACGCATCACATTAGTGTGGGAGAAGCGAGGTGCTAGTGGTTCAGAGTGGCGCATTTTCAGCCTGCGAACCAGCACATCCCAATAATTATCTGGCGGACGCTTCACTACATCACGGCTTGGTCTTCTATTGAGGTCAACCAATTCCAGGTTGAGGTATGAAACATGAGCCATACGCTCACCCAGTGGGCCCTGCGCAAAGATAAAACAAATGCATGGTTCCATGTTAAGACTATCTTCCCTTAAAAATAAAAATTAACAGCAAATAGTTTTGCCCACAGACAATTAAAATGCTTCAATACTGCTGGTGACTTTAAAAGAGAGTCAGACGTTTGATGAAAAATGGATAAAAAAGTACATGCTATTTGCTGATGACTTTAAAACAGAATCAGAAATTTGATGAAATAGATAAGAGTAAAAGCTATTTGTGTGAATTGTAGCAAATAAACTATTCTGCCACAAACACCTATCTTACAGCTAATTAAAATCACCAAAGCTATGAGTATTTTGACTTTTTTGGAACAATTTTCCTCACCTAAATAATTGGCTTAAAAAAAATGTGTCCATGTATGTATGTGTGCAAATATGTGTTGCCCTTGTTTTATATATACAGGCCATTGGTGGTTGGACTAATACTTAAACTTGCAACAGATAAAACCCTGCAGAGCAGATCTCAGAGTGGTTTAGCTAACCATTAGCTAGCTAAGCCAATTTCTAAGCCAATTAGATAGCTCAATTTCTGTTCACCCAGGTCGTTTGAATAGATTTCGATTTTAGATTTAGATAAGATTATAGACACTTAAACTTGGGAAAATATTGAGGTAAAAACTGACCATGTAAGGGCATGGAAGAAAACAAACAACCACTTCCACAAAGCAAGTAAGAATAATTTAAAAATATTTCTCTCAATGTAAAGAGGAGCAATTTAGAAATATTCAACTTAAAGCAGAAGTCAATAATTTAGAGAGCCCAGTTTTTAACAGCATTTTTTTTTATTTCGCTTTATTTTTAAGGCATTTTATAATGGTATATAAAAAGTTAGTCTTTACTTTACCTTCTCAAATTGACCTCTGAGAGTCTGGATGGATGTGAAGGAGAGAAGATTGAGTACCTCTCTGTCAACTTGTTTCTTCATTTCAGCAAAAGTGGAAGCTGGATGGTAAATAAAAACACAAGAGTTCAGCAGCTGTATAAAACCTTTTGTAATTAACAAAAAAAGACTTAGATTGATAAATAAAAACACCCCAACTTTTGGAATGAACACAAAAATACTACACAGATAATTTTAAAAAATATCCCAATTTTTTGTAGTGATAAAAATATCCCAATTTTTTGTAGTGATAAAAATATCACTAGTTTGATAAATAAAATATCCCACCGTTTTCGTAATGAACAAAAAAAGACTAGATTGGTTCATAAAAACATCTCAGTTTTTTGTAATTTGCAACAAAAAAAAAGTAGATGAAAAATGAAAACATAAAGTTTCATAGCCAAATCAAACCCACTGTTTTATAAAAAGCAGAACGGACTAACATATAATAATCAAAAGGGAGTAAATGAAAAAATAAAAACAAAGTTTCATAGCCAGATTAAACCCACTGTTTTATAATAAACACAACAGACTTACATGAAAAATGTTCACTCAGGCACATTCAATCCTTGAAACATCAGCAGAAATTTCTAGCTTTTCCTTTTCAAAAAAAGATTTTTCAAAGAGTGCAGTATTATGTAAATAAAAAAGAAAAAAAAAAAATGTACCGTGTTACATCGAAGTTTGTTATAAGTCTTACCTACAAGATATTCTGTAAAAAAAATGTATTGCGTTACATCGAAGTTTGTTATAAGTCTTACCTACAAGATATTCTGTAAAAAAAATGTATTGTGTTACATCGAAGTTTGTAATAAGTCTTACCTACAAGATATTCTGTAAACATATTGTTGACCTCTGAGCTAGTGAGGTTGTCGCACAAAACTTCAAACAGCTGATGGGGATGAGAAAGATTGGAAGGGGAGGAAGGGAAGGAGTAGGTGATTAAGAGATTTTTTAAACAGATATGGAGAATTTATTTGAAATTTTAAGCTGAATTGGAACATAAAGCGACAAATACAGAATTATAAAATGATACAAGCACATAAACCATCAATGTCATTTAAAAAAAAACAACAAAAAAACCAATCAATATAAAAATTGTTCATGACTAAATTTCAAAATGAAGATTAACTTAAAATCAGGACTTATTTTACAAATTTGGAAGACAACACATTTTGTTTTTACTGCCATATTGTGAAAATTTAACCAAAACATTTAACCATGTCTCAACCCCCCTCAAAAACGAATGAAATAGTAAAATTTCATTGGCCATCTTATGAATTATTGTAAAGCTTGTTCATCTAAAAAATTCATCAATTCATTCCTCCAACAAAATCATTTTTTCCCCGTATATTCTGAAGATAAACGTAGGGTTTATAAAATTTGAAAACATCAAAATCTCTGTACTCATCACTCAAGCAATTGATGCGAGTTCATAAAACTAAGTGTGAAAGTTACACCATAACCAAAAAAACCAAGATATGGAAAAAACATACATCATTTGTTTTCTTTTTAAAAGGCAAAATGGGTCCCTATGGTAGAGAATCGTTAACCTCTTAATGGCATATGGATTTCTATGGTGGACAACCATTACCTTCTTAATGGCATATGTATCTCTATGGAAGAGAATTGTTACCTTCTTAATCGCATATGGATCTTTATGATGGAGAATAAGGTAGTGCAAAATGGCCAGTCTCGTCTGCCAGTAAGACTTGCGGAAGCTGTCTACCATAAGGTCGACATTCATCACCAGCTTCATGAGGCAGCCACTACGGTAATCATAGAGGTGTTGAGCTACATAGAAATGGGTGAAAAAGATGGATTATTTAAAGGAATCATCTTTTCATTTTTCCAATTTCGTTTCTTGTTTTACACCTTCTAAATTTCTTGTAACACTGAAGCACAGGATTATTTTTCTAAACTGAACTGTACTTTATTTCTACTAGGCTGAAATCAGGATTACTCAGTTGAGATGTGATCAGAAGTTTAGTTGTTTCTCTTTCTCCTGCTCCACCCCTTTTCTTTTTCTCTGTCCAAAACATTGCTGTCTGCAGACAAATTGCTTTAGTTTGTTTTTTCTTAATTCATCAAAAAAAAAAAAGGATCAAATTGTGAATGCTTACACCAATGAAATAACTGAAAATTGTGAACCCTATGTTTAAACTATGAGCAAAGCTATATATATAGATACCAGTAGAGCCTGACTCCCGAAAAAAACTCTGGCAAGGCAGCAGAGTTTTCATTGTTGTGCATGCTTCAGAAAAAATTGGATAGACTGTAGGCATTGATTGTGATTGGTCAGTGGCGGTGGATGGAGATGTGTCGTTTGACCGTGACTCATCCAGAATGGTTGTCTGCTCCTCGTTTGTTGCCTGTTGTTGAACTCTAGTAGCTTCAGCCTGACTAGCATCGGGCAGATCTTCAGACTGGCCAGGAGAATCTGTAAAGGCCTCAGTTGCCAGCACTGGTTCGTCTGGGCTGGCGAGTTGGTCTGTAATTGCTTCTTCCCTTTGCTCAGGATCCGATGCAGACAAATTGGGTAGGCTGCTTTCTTTAGTAGCCTGTTGGCTTTCTTCTTCATCCCCAATGTTAAATCTAAAAAAAAAAAAATAATATTTTTTCAAATTAAAGCCAATATAAATGCAAGAAAATGAGGATTAAAACACATATCCCGCATGAAAGAAAAAAAAAAAAAATTTACAGTATAATCTAACAATGCAAAGATCTACCCCAGATTGTTTGAGATATGAGCTGAAGCTGACCACAATGAGAGCTTTTAAAATCAGAATAATAATAGTTGGGGTACTTTTTCAAAGTGAATGTTTGATATAGTAAAATTAATGCAGTTATGCATTAGAATTTGAATCAATCTAAAACCACCTAAAAGACAAAACCAATATAACAAGCAATAATTAAGACATAATTAAAATCACCACTGATTTTTTTTTTTTTTCAGGATGAAATTATTCCTACCCTTATCTTTTTTAAACATTAAAGAGTAACAAAAACAACTCCCTTTTGTACTGTCTTCAAAAAGAGACATGCAACATATATAGTTTATATATAGATATATAAAAAAAAAAATTAATCTTACTTGACAGCCATATGCTTGGTTGAGGTGGCAGCGAGCTCAGGTGTCAAGTTAGGTATCATCTTGTAATCTGATTAAAGAGTTCAAAATTGAGATTTCCTGGAGTAAAATTAAGCTTTTTTATTTTTCTCAAGCTGATATCTAAAAATAATTATGAGGAAAAAACATAAAAGCACCAAAAATACGGCAACGCCAGAAAAACATTCATTACCAACCTGCAAGATATGCATGAAGAGTCTTTTATTCCCCTGTATTCTATATCCATTTGTGCATTTTGAAGAATAAAATTTTGTTGATATCTTAATTAAAACTGCATTTATGAAATTTTAAGGGAAAAAATTGTGTCAAAGTAACCATCTACTTTTCTTTTTATTTACAAAGGTATAGCATTAAAATAGTGCAGGCAAGCTCATACAGATTTTCTAAGATAGCCATACAAAATATCTGACTCTTGGACTTATGGCTTTTTTCTTCTCAGCTTTAAACTATCTACACATTAAAAATTTACCTAATAAGCAATAAGTTTTTCAACTTTCTTTGTCCATATCAACTGCAACTATTACAATGAACATAGAAAACTAAAAATTAAAAGATTGAAAATGATTTTAAAACAAACAAAAAAAAAAGCAATTTCTAAAATTTGCCTCTCAGTTTTCTAGAAATGGTTACATCGCACCCTCTACTAATCACTATAATGTTATAAAGATTTCATACATACTGACACAAAATATGAACAAACAATCATTACCATGAAGTAAAAGATGATGGCAGGGTTCAAAGGTTGGCGAGACATTGAGCAAATGGACAAAATAGCCAGGTAGCATCACTACAAGGTAACTCCCTGCCACATAAATGTTTTAAATACGACAAATGTAAGTTTATTTGTATACTGCAGAGGATTTACATAAAATGGATAAAAAAAGTTAGCAATTACTCATGAAATAAGTTGTTTATTTTATTTTGTTTTCTTACTGGCTCATAGAAAGATTACATTCTAAAAAGTTAAATAACATTATGTAGGCTACATTTTACTAACAAACCACTTAAGTTCTTTTTCTTTTTTCAACATGACAATAGCACACGGTTATGATCTAATTAAGCCTTTGTTTTCAATTTTTAGAAAGATTACATTCTGAAATCTTAAACATTCTACATATGCTAAATTTCACTAACAAACCAATTGAGTTCATTTTTTTTTTTAATCAAGACAACAGCATACAATTATGATTTAGTTAGGGCTTAGATTTCAATTTCACCCACCTAGCCACGAAAACACAAGCCGTTTCTGCATGGCAACATGCCTTGGCAAGTTTGACACACACCCATACAGTGTTTTAGCTGTGAAGGGACAACACTTAAGAATGTAATCAGGATGGAAAATTAAACATAAATATAATATCTGAGATACAATATTCTAGCTATCAACATAAGGATGAAAATCACATGGAGATATATTACTTAAGCTATGATACAGATAAAAAAAAAAAACAAACGAGCAAATATGTTAGCTCTGCACACAATAATAAAAGATAAGAAAAATTGGATAAAATAACTTTCTGCCACCTACAAAGCTAGCTGACCATCTAGTTTCTTGATTACACAATAACATATGAAAAACTTTTTGCTTACCATGGTGAACCATGCTGATGTAATATTCAATATCCTGGCAGTCTGTAGGAGCCTGATAGAAATGCAGTATACAGAAAAGATTGACCAAAAAAACAATCACACAAGTTGGACCATCGATCAAAAACTAGAGAACGACACTTATAGAAAGATAGACATATCTGAGAGAAGACTGGCAAAAAAGCTGTGAAAACAGAGCTGGCTACATTTAGCAAATGTTTAGAAAAAAGAAAGTGAATGACCATACCCACCATGAGGTGAGCTTTCTGCGGCTAAAACAATATAGTATATTATTTCTTAAATTGAACCGCTGGATAATTTTACCAGCAGAAGGTAACAAAATTATTGAGATTTTCAGGATAGAGTATAAATATGGTTTCTGAGGATAAAGTCAAAAGACGGCCACCACTCATGAATTAGCCAGTCTCCCTCGGTTTCCTCTTTTAAATACTTGGAATAGCATAGCTTCTGTAGAAATTGTCTCTTTGTGTGTATATGTATGTGTATTTTTTTTTGAGGGGGGAAGGGAGAATAAGGCATTAAATTTCATAGATCTGTCAGTCATTTTCTTAAAAAAAAATATATATATTTCATTACTAACGGTTTTATTCCTTTTTTTTTTTATAATAGGAGTGATCATTCCTCTGTGTTTGGTCTTTAAAATGTCACCGCTTATGATTCACACATTAACTTTCTGTCTATGCCACTGCAAAGACATTTCATTTTCAAATACTTATAATACTTATTCTAAGTAGTTTTGTTTCACATTGTCTCATGTTTTCTAGATTTCCCTTTCCCATCTCTTTATCTACCGTCAATGAAAATTCATTACATAAAGTTACAGACACTTATTCAAGTTTCCCCATTAGCACTATAGATTTTTACTTCACCTGTGGCATAGCCTTGGCCCTTGGCTCTGTGATAAGTTTGTGGTAACACAAGCAAAATGTCCCACTAGTCTGGGTGAGCACTGCAACATTCAAAGTCAATTCTGTGGGAACGTAGGGATCAGGGGAGGAAGGGAAAGAAGAAGGGGAAAAAAGATTAATCAATGTAGCATAAGACTGAGATTACTTTTCAGTATTCTACTTTAAAATAAAAAAAAATCCGAGGTCAAAATTAAACATTCCAAAATAAAAACTCTTTCGAAAGGTTAACAATGAAAATTATTTAGTCTTGAGCAACTTTTGAACAAATCACAATTTAAATATATCCTACTTTTATGAACTGATAATAATTTTATTAATAATTTTGCTGAGCTTTACAATAGTGAAAACTGGATGCTGATATGTTGAATATGGACCAAGATATATTCATTATACAAATGTCTTAAGTGGAAATGATTTACTTTCAACATCTTTCACTCAAAATGGTCGCTTGTAACTTTTACCTCTCAGCTAGAGTAAAATTGTTTTCAATAGACACACGCAAGTTTAAAGACTAGTCAATGCCTTCTACTGCTTTCCTTAGTTGCCAAGTTTGAAGTTTCAAGAACAAGAAAAAGGAAATTAAAAGAGCTGTTTTCCCCCAGGCATCAGTTGTAAAGATGACAGAGTAGGCGGTGTTTTAGTTACTAGCAATAAACACTTGCAAACCTAAAACCTATCTCATGGATTTACCTGGTATTCCTGGATGCAAGGGGATGTCTCCATAATGAGGTCTGAAAAGGTTTCAATAAATAATTTAATATTGTTTATTAAATGTTTGTTGTTATTTAGTATTGTCAATAAAAATTTCTGTGGAAAAGAGTATTGAAAAATAGTTTTAAAGAGGTAAGGAAAATATATGTGAAAGAAAAATACATTTGGAACAATCATATATTATTTTGGTAAATTGAGCAGAGAAATGACTATTAAAACATTTATAAGACTTCGGTGATGTGGCTAAAACAAACTAGAATCTTATTTCTCCAGCTAAACAACTTGCAAAAGTTAAAAAATAATGCTATTTAACATTATCTATTTATTTAACATTTTCTCTCATTCATTTTTTTACACACTCACATACACACAACACTATTTTAAACATTAGATTATTTTTTAAAAAATAAAGAATACTCACTTATCAGCAGTTCTAATGTATGGGAAAGGAAAATTTATGGGGACATCAATCTGAGAAGAGAAAACCAAAAGTGTTAGATGCGTTAAAAAAAAACTACCAGACATCTTCAAATATTGTTTTATATGAGCTGATGGGAATTACTTGTGTGCTGTAGAGGTGCCATTGTTTATTATTTTAAAAAGGCAAAAAGGCAAATCAAAATCCTGATATAAAAAGTTTTTCAAGCACCTACATTTCACACATGGCTAGAGTTTTCACTTTTACACTCCATGGCACCTCTATCATTTTACCCTATGCTATCAGCACAAGGATCATTGCATAGAGTGTACAATTGAAGAATCCTTCCTTACAAAGCTTTGCACCCTTAAGTGCTGGATTATTTCAGTAAACTCAAAAAGACACAAAACTACATACCAGGCCTTCGTATTTTCCCCTTGAATAGAACTGAATAGTTGACATTTTTTGTTGCACACCATCAACACCCGCACCATTACCAACTGCCGCACCGCTGCCACCATCTGCTCGCAAGTTCTGGATGAAGTGAAGCCTTTGATGGAGAACGTCCCACTGACACCAGACAAACTTGCGCACAACTTGCTCTGTCTTGGGTTGACCACTCATCATCTTAAAGAGAGCAAGAACCAGTTTCAAGGTTTTCATACTACTTAACAATCTCATTGTTATTCCATCTCAGACACAGAAATAATATTTTATGCTTTTGAAATGTCAAAAGTGAAGGACATTACTGGTGGAATTTTAGCATTCAGAAGATTAAGATCACCTTTTGAAATTAGTAATTTCAAATCATTATTATCCTTAAAAAAAAAAAATTATGTGCAATAATATTACAAAATGAGATGTCTTCGTCTTAGAAATATATGTATGGTGGTAATACTCAATATTTTACACCAAAATTCTCTCACTACATTTGTAGGGGTCTGTCAGTATTTGATGCTCTCCTTTAGATATGATAGGTTCTCTCCAAGAGATACAAAATCAATTTTGCACAAGTTATTCTGCCCTAAAATGCTTCACTTTGTGGTAACACAGCACATCTATCAACTAAAATACAGAATCAGAGGACAAAACAATACTCTCTTATCTCTACTTACAATGCTTTGCTTTGTGGTAAAACTGCACATCTATCTACCAAAATACAGAAACAGGGAATGAGACAATACTATCATATCTTTGTGGTAACACTGCACATCTATCAACTAAAATATAGAAACAGAAAACAGAACAACACTATCATATCTCTACTTACAATGCCCCTGTCTCCTATTCTTGCAACAGGCACTCTGTACAAACCAATTGCTGTGGAAAGTATCAAATATAGAAAAAAAAAAGTTTTAGTGCACAAAATATGTCAAGGAAAGCCATTTTGCCTCTCAAAGAAAAAATTATTTTAGCTTCATAAAATGGTTCATATTATGCTTTAAATGTGATGAAACTGATAAAAAAAGAACAAAAAAACATATAAATAATTTTTTAAGGAAAATAAATGTTACATATTTAGTCCCATAATATTTTTTTCACTAAAAGAAAATAATAAATTGAATTTGACAACATACGCACTTTTTTTCAAAATAAGAATAGGACAGGCTTACACTCTTTATGCAAGAAAACCAGCATGCTGGACTCTCTGGAATGCGTCTGCCCCTGCTGGTCAGGGTAAAGAAACTGCACTTTAAGGAAAGTTGAGCGTTCCATGTTGAGCGAGTAGACAATTTTGTCAACTGACTGAAGCTCTGCCAGAAACCCCTGAAAAACATCTGGGAAAAGAAGCGATGTTTACAAGCTCTAAATATAAATAAGACTATTCTAATATAAAGTTTCAAATGTCACTTGGTTACTTAGAGACTTTGTCCATCCACTGTGGGATGTAGCCCTCTGCAGATGTGTTCCATTTTCTCCGATCTTGTGCCTTCTTCTGCCATTGTGGACCTGCTGCTCTCGTGATGTCATCCATCCATCTTGCTTCCAGTCTGCCCCTGTCTCTTCTTCCTGACCTTGGTTGCCACTCTATGCATCTTTTAGTCCATCTATTATCTTTTTCTCTAGCAATGTGTCCTACCCATCTCCATTTTTGTCTTTGAATGTATTGGACTACATCGATTACCTGGGTCTTTTTTCTTATCTCTGTTCTTGGTATTCCATCTTGATGTTTGATGTTTAGCATCTTTCTTTCCATAGTTCTTTGTGCTGTTTGTAGGATTTCCTGGTATTTTCCAAATGTATACTATGCCTTTCTTATCCTCGTTTTTATTTCTTCATTGGCTCTGTTTTTCATTGTGGATGTCTGACCCAGATATGTGTATTTTGCAACAATCTCTATATTCTCACTGTCTATTACTACAGGTCTTCAATGTAAGAAGTTAAAATAATGACAAATAATTGTAAATTTTTCATCTAATATTATATAAGTGAAATAAAACCAAAAACTTATTTTTATCTCTTTAAAAAGAAGCATTTTAAATTTATTACCAATTTTTTTTTTTAATTTTAGAGTTTTGGCATCAATTTTTTAAAAACTTTTTGCTAGTAATATATTCTGAGTTTTAGTAATTCTTCACTGCATACTGCATTTCTGAGCGAATTAAAATCTAATGAAATCTGCTAACAGTGGTAGAGACTACCTGCCTAGACAAGTAGAATAAGAATAAGTACCACATTCAAAAACAAATGTTGTAAACTTTACTTTTTCCTTCTGTTTCATACCTTTACTTTTTTTGTCTGATGCATGATCCCGCGGCTTTACGATGCTGAATGCTGCAAGGAAGAAAAAAGAAAAAAAGAGGTCAGTTCCAAAATAACTTTTTTTTCCATTCTCTGAGATCACTGGTTATTAGTGGACTAGAATTACCATGAGCTGAATAAAACATGGCTTTTCTTTGCATAAGCAGCATTGCTGAAGAAAAATTTGAAATTAAATGTTTTTGAATATTGTGAATACAGCTTTTAAAACTGTAGTTATTAGCATTTTTTAAGAAATCACTATTTAGAAATAAGAAACCATTCTTTAGAAATAAGAAATCACTATTTAGAAATAAGAAATCACTATTTAGAAATAAGAAACCATTCTTTAGAAATAAGAAATCACTATTTAGAAATAAGAAATCACTATTTAGAAATAACACCTCAATGCAGTGTGCTCTTGTTTGCTCCTTTTCTTTTGACTCATTTCATCCATCACAGGGCCTTGTATTTTTGACTGCCTGACTGTATTCATATCTGTCTTGTGCTATCTTGCCTTCCTAAGTTACTTTACAGCTGATCTCACTCTGTCTACGATATCAATTCCTCACCATGTATTTTGTAATTTTACTCATTCTCTCTCACTCAAAATACCTCACAGTTTTAACTTTTTTACTCAAATATTTTCACATATTTTCCATTTTATACCCGTGACTCCTCTCATGCTTGTCCTTTTATGGACAAGTTATATGCATGAGTTTTTTTGTTTTCCATGCATATAACTTGTCCATAACGAGGTGATTTCAGGCTGCCAGCCCCCCCCCCCCCCCCCCCCCCCCCCCCCCCCCCCCCCCCCCCCCCNNNTTAACGTTGGCTAAAACTTGATGAAAAATTAAGCGCAAATGTCCTTCCTATGACGAAAACAAAAAAAAATACTGAAAATTTTGCAAAATATTTTTTTTACTTTAAGAAACAAAGGAAAAAGCTAGAGAAAAATCAATGCTTTTTTAAAAAATAAGTTTTCAAGAAACGAGAACAACATTTTGACAGAAATTTTGCATTTTCTAGTTTCTGTCAATGAGGAAACTTGCAAATAAGACCAACAGAAATTTCAAATCAGCTTTTGATTACTGACCTAATAATGTTCTTTCCTGATTCAGTGAGCAGGATACAACTTTTACTTTCTTTTCATAGGTGTAGATGACCTAATATATGAAATAAATATAAACATTCAAGAAACACAGTAAGGATTTCCTGGAGCATTTATAAAAAAAAAAAAGAAGTTATAAACAATCACATACATTCAATGAAAAGGGAGATACAAAAAAATCAAAGCAATGTCAAAAGTGGCAATCCTAAAATATCCATCTACCCTTAACAAAACATAAATTTTTAAATTATCCTTTTATTCAACTCCTAATCCAACAAAAGTATAATTTCTAAAGATCAAGAAATATAATGCAGATGGTCATCATCACAATAGCATCCCAATTCACAAAAAAATAAAAGCAATTTGAAACACTAGATGAAAATTAAATGGTAGCCAACAATTCATACCTTGTGTGACTGACTTTCAGGGTCATATATTCCAAAATTTGTGACAAAAGATGAAGGCTGAAAAATCATTCGAAAACAAAAAATCATATTTGTGATCTGATTCACTTTTAACTCATTCAAAAGCAACAATGGCTGAATTTATTAGAGGGTTTTCCAAAACATGGGTTGTCACTATTGTTATATTGGAAAGATTTCTGCAAGCCATATTTGAAAAAGATTTAACTCACCAATGCATAAATCTTAAGTTTCTGAATGTAATGGCATAAAAGAAATACTTCATTTTTTAATTATCAGTTTTCAATGCATCCTTGCTGAGTAAATTTATTAAACAATTTTTGAACATGACTATGATGATGAGGTGGTCACTCGTCAACATTTCAAGCTCATTCAGCACAAAAGAGAGACACAAACGGACTTTGTTCACATAGATCTGATACTATATCTAACTTACATGAATTATGCCTCACTGGTGCTTAATTATCCTTTTTCAATTTTGTAATTAGTTTAGTTTTTTTTCAAAACACAATGAAAAAAGGTAAAACAATTTGGGTCCACCTTTTATCAACTGCTAAAAAATAAAACAAATCTGAAAAGAAAAAAATTTGAGATATGGGTGTTTAAAATATTCTGGGCAACGCATTGTTTTACAGTCTCCATGAAGATAATGTAACCAACTGGTTGTACTCTTTGGTTTGGAGTCTGGTCGTGTCATCCTCTAACGAGGACAAGGTGAAACTGCAGAGTTCTGCTTGGTTCCTTTTTAGCATATATGACACTTTATAGGCCTCGATGTTTAGTAAATGTAAAAGCTTGGGGCTAATCCTACGGTTGATAAATTTTATCTCGGCATAAAAATATTTCAATATGCTGTTGCTTTTAAGCAATTACGTAATAAATTGTTTTATTTTTAGATATTCACTATTGTTCTAGAAGCTGGAGTTTGTATATCTAGTGGGTTTGTTGTCAGTCAGTAATTGGTTCAACCCCATTCATTGTGACTGGGTAATTGAGTAGTGTATCTGATTAGAATGCATCATTTTAAACTGTGAATTTTTCTCACAGAAATCTATATCTAGACTGTCTATTTATTTGATTGGCCTAGCAGAGTGTGACCATTTTTATTTTTTTTCAAAATTATGTAGATTCACTCAAGTCCCTCTGTCCAACCCAGGGAACTCAGCTGTCACCTGTGCTATTTTTGTTCCATGAGCTGATTTTGAGTAGCGCAGATCCTCTTGTGGCACAGAACTAAGCTTTTATAGCAACTTGCCAATTTAAAAATATAGGCATAACTTCAAATTCACCCCCTCCCCAAAACAGTTTGTCTTAGCATATCTTCTGTTGTACATCAAACAAAACTAGCAAATCTTGATTTCATTTAGGGACTTTAGGTACCCATTAATGAAAAAAATAAAAAAGATAGTATATTTTGCCATTACCTTGTCTTTGTCAACATCATTCCACACAAAAAGAATAACACCACCCTTTTCTTGATTGATGATACGAGGAGTTATAACCAATGATTCTGGAAAGTGAATATTTGGTTGAATAATATCATTGAATGTACTATATAATATAACAAGGAAAAACATGTCTACTTCAGAGAACAGCCATTTGATCTTTACAGAATGGTAATACAGGAAGCCATTCAAAGTAAAATATTTTAAAAACTATGATGAAATGTAACTCAATTAACAATATGGATTCAATTCTCAAGTCATAGAAAAATACATAATAAAAGTATAATACAAATTTTCTCCTTCTTTTATATTTGAGAGATTTCTTCTAAATCAAGTGTTCACTCCCCATACAAAAGCATGCAGTGGATATCAAAAATAAATTTCCAGATTTGGAATTTGACTAAATTCATAGCACCAACACAATTATCGAAATGAGTCATCAATCAAATATAATTCATTGTCTATTTTGTCCACAAATTTTCCATTTGCAATAATTATCATACAAATTTCTTTCAGTGGAAGCAATATTTTCAACAGCTAATGAACAATGTAAGAATGCGGAATATAACTAATGGCCTATTTTTACTGGATTATCAATTTGCCCTAAAACACTTTCAGCTATAATTAATAACTCTATTTTTTTTTGTAAATTGCAAAGTTAACAAATATTACTTAAATGATAAATTTTCCTACTTATTTATTGTGATTTAGAAGTTATTTATTATCTCATATTTGCAAAATTATAATAAAAAGAAAACTTTAAAACTAAAGTATGTAACAGAATTTTAGACCAATTAAAAAGGACTGAGCCATATCTAGTAATTTATATGAACTCTTAAGGGAAAAAAAAATAAGTTTTTCCATCTTCTTCCTTTTCATATCAGCAATCATTACGCCCCAGGAGCAGTTAAAAATTTGGAACATTTGAAACAAATGACACAGCCTGACATTGCAGAGCTTTACAAAAATAAAAACTGAATAATACCGCACTGTTACGGTCCCTACACCTTTGTACCTACGGACCGCACTACTGTGGTTTTACCAAAAACTGGATACACATATATAGTTGATCCTGTGCTAAGAATGGTGTATACATTTAAAATCATTTTTAAGAGTAAATGAAAAGAGGGAAAAGCACACATGAACTAGATCTATTTTTCTTCCTTAAGTGTATTAAAACATTATGCAATATCCAACTTATTAGCATTGGTCTCAATATATCCATTTAACATTGAATGCTAAGAGTAGTAAGAGAATGCAATTTCAGATTAATATTATTTTGACTTGCTTTTCTTTTAGACTGGTCTGAGGCCATGCACAAAAATACCATACAATATGCCTTTCTACAGCTGGTCAACACTAGGATGTATCCCTGAATACAAAGCTACATGTGACCTGACCATGTAAAATAAATTGTTTGTTAAGAATTGCCCAAGAGGATGTAAAGTAAAATATTTGAAAACAGGTGAAATATTGAAAATAATTTTGGGGAGAAGAATTCCACACCGAGGAACCATCTCTACTAAGTAAAGCAGAAAAACATATGGTGTTGGTGAAGTCTAATATTGGAAGGATTGTACAATTACTAGATCTATTTAAGACACAAATTTGGTGAACTTGATAAATGTTAAAAATTTTTAAAAATGTATCCTCGTAGTATTAACAGATATCTCCCTTGTAAAAAATGTTCCTTTTTTGCATATAATAATTACAAAGTGTCAGCCTGTCCAATCCCCTCAGAATTTTATTAGCTTTTTTTTTCAGTACCCCTAGCCTCTATAAATGTGGTTCTACACCTGTGTTCTGCAAATTTGCCAAAAAAGACTTCATTGTGTATGGATGTGTCACATATATGCATCTATGGCCTACATAGCAGTTTATATCACCACTATTTACTAGATTTGGGTCTAAATCTCTGCCAAGGGAAAGTCTTCAGTTAGATTGGTACTATTGTACTGTTACCTGGTAATTTCCTGATTAAAAAAAACCCCAGCTATTTAATTGTAACTTAATTAGTTGTAACTGCTGAATGCAATACGTGATTCTAGATCTGGATCTAGAAACTGTAATAGTTTTCAATAAATATATCAATAATATTTTTGAAAATATTATTGTTATAGTTATTTGCACATTTCTTGCATCTGCTCCATTTCATGAAGAAATTGTAATGTAACGATTTAAACATCTCGCAAATGTACCGGTGATGCCAATGCATTGGCGATGGTTGTATATGAACTGTGATAATGAAACCAGCAGATCGAAAGAAGCATGAAGCTCAAACATAATTCTACAATTTAAAACACTTTACTAAGCTAAGCCTTTAAACCGATTATTCTAGATTTTGATTCATTTGAATTCTTTAACATTCAATTTCAAATTTAAGGCGAAGAAATAATCGATCTTCTGTGATAACATGTGTTGAGATATATCCTGCTCTCACAGAAAGATGAGCCTCAAAGATTGCTGTTAGTCTGCTGTGCATCACATGCCAAAGGTCATAGGTCATGTTTGTAATTGTCTTGGAGAGGTCATAATGGGCTTAAGTACTTTTTTGTGTTTTGATGGTCACCGGTTTCTGGTGGTTGACCCAGGTGTAATCTCTCTCTCTCTCTCTCTCTCTCTCTCTCTCTCTCTCTCTCTCTCTTTCATCCTTTCACTCTCTTTCTTTCTTCGCACCGTGTTCCCGTTTTCATCCTAAATATTTTAAAGAAGGTTTTCTCCTTTCGTAACAATCAAGACAGTTTAACTTGCTGTATGTGTGGATAAGTTAAAAAAAAACCCACAAAGACAGCTTACGTAGGTTTTTTAAAATTAAATTATTATAATTGTATTTTCCATTGCATGTGAAGTACCGTTAGATTGTAATATTTAATCGCTGAAATGCAAGAAACTAACAAAGCGACTAAGGGGAAGATAAAGAAGGGGATAAAGAAAACAGGATAGAGTGAAGACAGAGAAAGAGAAAAAAAAAGGGAGGGGGGGGGAGGGAGAGAGATGCTGTAGAAGAATACACAACACAAGACCCAGGCGTTAGAAACAACTACCTGTACCAAAAATTGTAATGGTCTAGGCCTCTACCTGCCCTTCACCAGAGGAGTCGGTGGCCAATCCATAGAAGGTGCTGGTCAGCGAAAGAGACTCCCTGTGAAGGTAAGCCACGCTCATTTGTTGCGTCACAGGTCAATGCCTCAGCAAAAATCTTTTTTTTTTCCTCTAACAGGCTACGTATAGGTAAAGAATTGTCGCAATTACTTTTTAAAGTTATAATCGACATTTATATGGATGTTTGAAAAATTGGTATGCCAATAACTCTTTACACCGTCAAAGAATTGTACAGAAAATAACAAACATATCCGGGTTAATCATGGCTGTCTGTGAGTGAAGTTGATGGTGAGAAACTTGGATCTATTTTTCTTTCATGTTTTTCTTTGTCCTACAGGTTGGTATTAGATCTAGATCTATATTTATATTGAATTTATCAGAAGGAATTTGTATTATCGGGTAGAGTGTACATTTATTTATTCAACTTCTTATCATAACTTTTGAGAATAGCAATTTGGGTCATTGACATGACGTTGAGAATCTTCGTATCTGAATGTCTTAGTCAGAGCTGCCTGCTGTATCAACAGCTAATCTAGTCTTTAGATTAGATCTATATCTGCTCCAGTCTATTCTTTTAAGTTTCAGTAAAATGCATAAGCCAAAAATACATCTAGATAGCCCCTTGTACTTCTTCTTCTATTTATGTGGTGAAAACCTTCTTTCTTCTTACGAGTTACATGAGTGTGTGTGTTTGTTATAGTTAGAGAGGCTGGCGTCGATTTAGATTATAACATGGTGATCAAATCTAATCTGTATTGATCAACATTTAGATACTAGATACTTAAGATTAGATCGCGATCAAGATCTATGCTCCTTTCGAGACTAAATTAAGGTTAAAGCTTTTTGAAAGTATTAAGTAATGGCTTACTCGCAATGTTTGTGATTGAATGTGATTCTTGATGAAAACAATGGTATAATACCAAACAATATTTAGTGGCAATGAGAAGAACCAATGATCTTTTATATTTTTTCAAGACTCTGAAAATCTGGGCCTTGATAAGATAGCTCAAAGATTCTGTGGCTGCTCAATTTGAACTTCTTTTTTGTATTTGTTTTCCAAAAATAACAAGAATTTAAATGCGGAGTTTTAAATAAAAAAGCTGGCTCTAGATCTAATTCCACGCAAAGAGGCTGGTAAAAAAAGGTATTTTGCACTGAAATTTATGTTCATTTATGTTGATCCAAGCCCTATATAGATCTCTCTTTGGGATTACTGTCACTGAATTTCTGATCACTACCCAAATGTAAGATTGTTAGAATGTCACAGCACCAATGGGATCAAAAACCTTTTTGGATCTAATCCATCATTGTTTGTTTCTTTGATTGAGAAGATAGATGTAATTAAACTTTGCGTACATTGACAAATTAAAGGAAATCAAACGATCGTCTATGAGATTAATAATTTTTTTTTGTTAATTCCGTTTCCATTAGAGCAAAAATCTAGAGAACCATGAACTTAGTTTTGCTATTCACTATTCTATTTAATGCTCTCTATGAGATTAATCCTGTCTTTTCTGCAAACAATCTGTGATTTCATAGCTGATTAGCCTTGTGAACTTGTGTTTAATTTTTTAAAATTTTCTTTTTGTGACTCTCGCTCATAGTGCTCATGTTTAACATTTAGAAAGTTTCTTTTCATTGGTGTGAAGGCAAATCTTTATTGAGTTAGCAGGTAGATCTATAACTCAGATCCAAAAAATATAGAGATAAAAAAATGTTTTGTAGTTGTTGATCTCAATCTGAGTCTTAATCTCAGCTTCAATACTTGACTAAATTTTTGTTACTTTACAGAGTAAACAACCTGAAACTTTAAAATGTTTGAGCTCTCTCTCCTAGTCTTTTAAAACTGGATCCAGTTCTCTGCACTATAAAATGGTAGATGAGTCTGTGAGAAATGCAAATGAATATTTAAAATGAAACATGGCAGAGAAAGCAGTTTTGCTACTGTTAAAAAAAAAATTAGAAGAACCAAAATCCCCCCCCCCCCCCCCCAAAAAAAAACAAAAAGCAACCTTATGGCAAAATTCTTAAAAATTATCCTGGATTCTAACATTCCTTTCATGATTCAGGCATTAAGCCACCACAACATCCTGGGCTTGATGTAGAGAAGGAATATTTTTACCATACTAATGCTCAATCAAATTTCCTTTGCGGAGATCACAGAATTTTTTTTTATGGAGATATATATGCATTAAGTTTCAGTAGTCAGTTACTCCATTATTTAAGTTAAACTTCATGAAAGAGCAAAGAGAGTGCAACTTGTTTTTTTTTATGATCAAAAGGATAGTTTGACTTTCTTAGAATCGAACATTTAGAGTATAAATTATCATGGTCTGTTGGGTCTTAGGGCCTTTCCAAGAATACTTGTGTTTGTAAACATGCTTGGGTCTATGCCTATGTAATATAAAAGATTGCAATTAGTTTTACTTTCTAAAATTCTTTCATTTTTATACAAATTTTATATTATAGGACAGGTTGAAAGAACAGGAAAGTATTCAAACTGATTAAAAAATCTCGAAATAACTAGATATTTTGTTGAACTGTAGGAATAAAATATTTTTATTGAATGTATGTTGCCTTTGAATATGGCAAAAGCATTTGAAGTATACATGGCTTTAGTGCGTTTTTCATGGATGAACATTTCTTTTGATTTTATTGCAAAATCTTTCCACTTTTTAAACATTTCTCTCCAATTTTATATCTTTTGAGTTTGACATTAGAAATAGATAAACATAAACAATTGACCATACTCGTTTGTTTTGAGGCTTCTGTTTGAAATAGCTTTAAACAATGAAATTACAAAACTTTGATTTTAAATAATTTTTGATTTATGAAAGTCTTTCCAAAACTGTGTTGTGTAAAAAAAAATAATTTCTTATTACTTTATTTTTTATATAAGAAAGAGAAAGAAATTGTTTTGTACTAAATTACAATGTATTTTTTACACCCTTTCTTCTCTTTATGTTTTGATAACGCAGGATCTCAAAGAGTAGGTAGCATTCTTCTGGCAGTTTAAACATGGCTGCACCTGTGGAGGAGAGGTAAGTTTGCATAGACTTCATATGTATTACATTTTAACTTACGTGAACACATATATAGTGAAAACACCTGCCATAACATACTTTCTAGTTCTAGGCATAATTGAAAAAAAAATCTAAAAAAATTGGCTTCATTCAATTCTGCCATCATTTTTGCCAAAACTCTATTATCAGTATTTTTAAATGATGTAATCATTATTGAGTCTCATTAATCCCATTAAATCTCAATATTTAATCCCCCTATTTTCAAAGGCGCACGGCGGTGGTGTTTGACAAGAAGTTGGAATCCCATTACAGTAAGTGGAACAAAGACTTCACAGAAACGCCCAACCGTGTGGTTGAAATTCTTCACAGGTGTGAGCAATTAAACCTCCTTGAACGCTGCCTTAGGATCCCTGTAAGTGCCGCCTTTCTTTTTCTTTGCTTCATGAATGCTTTTTGATTTTAAAAACTTTATAGCTTCTCTCAAGTCCATTTTGTTCTGTTTTTTTTTTTCATGAGAAAGGAAATTAATGCCATACTATAATTATCTTTTTATAAAGTTTTCAGCTTCAGTTACTGAGTTGGGTTTTGTGACAGTAAAAATGTATACATAATACAAATTTTCATCCTAAATGTAAACTTTTATTTTAACATGGCAGCCTCTAAATCTTAACAGTTTATTTTCTTTGAACATAAACTATACATTAAATTGCAATTCTTTTTTTTTTTAACACTTGTATTTTTCGTGAGGAGCATATTTTTTTTTCCTCTTTAAGGGCATAACTAAATGGGAGGAGGGAGGGGGGAATGCTTTTTGATTTTAAAAACTTTATAGCTTCTCTCAAGTCCATTTTGTTCTGGTTTTTTTTTTCATGAGAAAGGAAATTAATGCCATACTATAATTATCTTTTTATAAAGTTTTCAGCTTCAGTTACTGAGTTGGGTTTTGTGACAGTAAAAATGTATACATAATACAAATTTTCATCCTAAATGTAAACTTTTATTTTAACATGGCAGCCTCTAAATCTTAACAGTTTATTTTCTTTGAACATAAACTATACATTAAATTGCAATTATTTTTTTTTTTAACACTTTTATTTTTCGTGAGGAGCATATTTTTTTTTCCTCTTTAAGGGCATAACTAAATGGGAGGAGGGAGGGGGGAATGTGGGAGTGTTAGTACAGTTATTGTTTTTGTAAATGTTTTTGCTTTGAAACATTGACATCACTTTGATGACCCTAAGTGATATTGTAAGATGAGAACACAGGAAATCAGAAATATTTGTTGTCTATTTTTCAAACTACAAAAGGATTCTTACAACAACTTACACAAAGATGCTAGAAGGGAATAAAGATACTTCAAGGACATTCTGTTGAGGAATTGAATCCAAGAAATGAATTTGATGATAAAACAGAATGTCTCGTTGGGTAGATATAATCTATACCAAGTATATATCTTTGGAACAGTAATGGAAAACTAAAATGAGAAGATTTGCATCTCATTAAAAAAGTCGCATTCATTGACGTATAAGTATATTTTATTGAGTCCGTATAAAGATGTGATTTATCATTAGTATTAACTTGGTATTTTCCAAAATCAGTAAATTCCTACAAATTTTTCAAACTTTGTTCTTTTAAAAGGCATAGTTTGCTCTAACAATGTTATAAATGTATCAGCATAATTTTTTCAAACAAATTTTCAAATTTTGTTTTGTCAGGTTCGTGAAGCTACTGAAGCAGAAATCACAACTTGGCACACAAAGAATCACCTGAAAATTTTGGAAAGCACAGCCAATATGACAGAAAATGAACTGAAAAGAATTTCTCAGAAATATGACTTCATCTACTTTCATTCAGTAAGTTCATGTTTCACAGATAAGCAAGTTTTGTATGAGAAAGTGCAAAATTCGGGACAAAAATTATCTTTTTACTAATGCATCAGAAGTATGCAATTCAGCCTTTGTCAAAGGGTCATGCCTCTGTTGTTGATGATGAAAGGCAATGTTTTCAACAAAAGTCAAGGCTTTTCCAATTTTTTCATTAAATAAAAAACTTGTTTTTGCATTCCTTTTAGCCTTACCATGATTTTGTCATAAATATCTTTTGATTTAATCTAATTGAATTTTAATAACCTCACTTAGAACCATCAAATGTGATATTAACAATTTTGGTTGTGTTACTTCTAAAACATAATTTGCTGTTTTTGGAGAAACAAAGCCACTGTAAATAAAATGAGCATGCAAGTTAAATTGGTGTATTAGCTTCCCAGATATCACTGAACTAAAGTAGAGAAGATGATGCTGTAGATTGGTTGTTGGCTTGGCATATTTTTAATCCTCTGATATTTAAAATGGTATTGCTGAAAACAAAATCACAAATATTAAGTCACAGTCACAGTGTCAGGTGAAGTGTGTTTTAATTTAAATCAACAGTTCCTTTTTAAAATATGTATCTGACAAGATTAATGCCTGGAATTTGATTTTTTTTTTTTTTTTTCTGAATTGAAGTCTTCCGATTTATAACATTTTTCGTTTGATTTGATTTCAGAAATCTTCAGAGAATGCCAAATTGACTCTAGGAGGGGTTATAGATCTAGTTGAAGCCGTAGTTACTGAAAAGGTAAGAAGTTGTTAAAACATTGAGTTATATTTGTTATGATTTTTTTCCCTGCAGAGGTAGAATAATATAATTTCTATCTTGACGTTTTAAAAAGCACTTGTCAAAAGTTGTGAAATTTCAAACTTCAATTTGTAAGTTTCAGAAGTTATATTTTCTTTTCATATTTATTTTCAAATTTTTAAAGACATTTCTCATTTGCATCTTGAAAATTTTCATTGCTTAATTTGGAAATTTCATAAGAGCAGACAGACCTTGATTGTGTTACATACAAATATTCTAAAGTAACATCTTTTGTTTTCAGGCCTCTAACATTGATCACTGCCAAGGTAATTTTCAAAGCTTCTCTGTCCTGCAAGATTTCATTTTTTAAGATTGAATCTGTTGAAAGGTAGACTGCATATTTCTGACGTCATAGGCATTTTCAGTGCCTCAATTTTCTTTTTTTATAATGAGACAAATCCATTGTCTTATAAATATGTATATTCCAGTAAAAATTTGTGTGATTAGCATGATATATTCTTATCTTAGTCATTCGTCCTTTTCCTTTCAAAGGTAAGAAATGGCATGGCCATTATCCGTCCACCAGGTCACCATGCCATGAAAGAGGAGTTTTGTGGGTATTGCTACCTGGGCAATGTTTCCATAGCAACACAACTAATGTTGGACAAATATCATTTACAAAGGTGAAAATGTTTTTTTTGTTTTGTTTTTTTTTTTGACACAGTTACATGATCTTTTTTTTTTTTCCCTTTTCACTTTTGTTTTGTAAAGTCTAAACGTCATAGAATGGGGAAAATTTCCACACAAATTTAAAGTCCTCAATAATTTAACAATACTCAACTGAATTTTTCTCTCACAAAATCTTATTAAACCATGAAACAGAAGTTTAACATTGTGATGCTCAAAAATTGACTTTAGTTTCTGAATTTTTTTGTTGTTGTTGTTAAATGAGACCTCAGTAATTTATTTGTTTTTAGTTTTGTGATATGTGTTTTATTAAAATAACTCTCTTATTTGCATTTCCTGTACAATTTGTTCTTAAAAACAAAAGTTATATCCTCTGGCTTTAATACACTCAGTTCTATGTACAACTTTTTTGCTAGATGGTATTGAAATATCCTTTTGAATGTTTGCTCGCTTGTGGATCTTGTAAGATCAATTTATGAGACTTAAATTTTTTTATACTCCTTATTTTTTTTTTACTGGCAATCAAATTCTGATATAAATCAGAACTATGATGTGGATTGAAATATTGAAATATGATTGAGAATCAGCTTTTATTTCTCTAGTGTCTATTGAACTTCATGGATGGAAACAGAGAAAAAAAAACAACTCCACATCAAAGTTTGGTTTTAGTGCACACTGTCTCATATTTTGTTTCTTTATTCTTTGCAGGATTTTGGTTCTTGATTGGGATGTTCATCATGGTCAAGGCACACAATATGCATTCTACAATGATCCACGGTTGGTGTAAATATGTCACTAGGCTAATTATGATTGACATTAATTCATGTATTGCTTAGGGGACCTGTGAGCACACAGTTACTTTTAAGTGTGGTTTTAGCAGTGCAACGGAGAAATGTGATGATTTTCTTAATTTGGATGAAATAGTTACAATCATGGTTTTTTTTTATATTACATGGTTGATAAGATAAAGCAATTCATTTAAACAAAAAAAAAGAAAGAAAAAGGCTGTTTCTAAAACTATAAAAGCATTTCAGATTTTTCTGCCATGTTGACTTTTCTTTTTTCCAGCTTTGTGTGGTATATAGCTAAGATAGAAATTGACATTCATTTTTCAGAGTCCTGTTTGTGTCCATCCACCGCTATGAGCATGGCAGAGAGTGGCCAAACCTGAGGGAAGGAGATTATGACTTCACTGGCGATGGACCTGGGAAAGGCTTTAACATAAATGTTCCCTTGAATGAGGTGTGTTGATTGCCAAATAGAAAGTTTGGGTTACATTTGTTTCACCTTACTCATATATTTTGTTTTAAAGTCCATTTGTGAATTGAAAAAAAAAAAAAAAATGGGAAATGTGTTCAATGTCTTCCTTTTTAAGCCATCTTCTTCACAACTATTTCTTTTTTGGAAGAAGTTGGTGTAGTATTTTTACCATTTTTTTTTTTTTTTAAAAGAGACACTCAACATGTAATTTGATGTAAGAGTCTTTCACAAGTGACTGAAGTTGTGTGTTCTGGATAGCAGATGAGTGAGGTGCAACTATTGGATGGGTTACTTGGTATACTTTTCTCAAAAAAATTATCAATTCTGTAAGCTGAAAATCAAGAATAACTAAATCTAACTGTATTACTGCTAATTTGTCCTAACAGTTTGTGGATTCAGTAGTATTATTGAATCTTTTTTTTTTCAATTCCCTGATTTCTTTTCTTTCTGTTTTTCTTTTTTTTTTTCTTTGTTTTGTTGTTTGATGGTTCTAAAATTATTGTATGAAAAAATGTGGTTTCCTCCTTTTCCAGATTGGCTGTGATGATAGTGATTATATGGCCATAATGTTCAACCTTCTCCTGCCAATATTTTATCAGGTTAGTTTGTGTTTTTCCATCTTGCAAACTCCTGATTACTGTATCAAGTAATCCCATCTATGTTCCATATAGAATGTGACTAAGCGGACTTTTGAGCTACATGACATAATTCTTCAATTATTTTTCTATTTATTTAAATATATTATGGCTTTAAACCGTTTTTTTAGAGCAAAATTCAAAAAAGGCAGAAATAGACAAAGATCAGCACATGTGAAAAATGTCATATTTGTAATGGCAAAAAAAACCCAAGAATAATCTAAGCTTTTTGAGAGCATAATGGATAGTTTTGTGCTTGTTTCAGATCCTATATTTTTTTCTCTAGAATTTCCTCTGAGCAATATTTTTTCTTCATCTTCAGTTTGACCCACAATTGGTTTTGGTGTCTGCAGGCTATGATTGTGCCATAGGCTGCCCAGAGGTAACAATTTCAATATTCTATTGAAGGTCTTAAGTACGCTTCAGCTGAGAAGTCTTTTTTCCTCTCCAGAAAGTGAGAAATGATAGTTTATTTTTTTTTTTTTTGAAGTTTCTTCACTGAAAGCAGAATAATAGATTAATATAAAAATAGTACAAGAAGATCTTCCAACCCTATTAATTTCAGTAAATACCTACGAAAATGAGGACCAAATTATAATTACTGAAGTATTCAAGTGTGATGAAAAATACTGAAATTTTGCTTTTTTTTAAAGAAATGGGCGCATTGACTTGTATATAATATATATATATATATATATATATATGTCAAATAGTACTCATTATTTCTTAAATAGGTTGTGCATGGTGTTAAAATATTAATTGTGAAGTCCTTAGGGGCATCAAACTATTACAAAAAAACCTATGGGCATGGAAATTGTAGAAAGATTGTTTGTGTCTATTGCTTAGGGATAATTTACCTCTGTTGTTAAAGGCATTCATCTATAATGTCTGTGTTGGTAATCTAAAGCAACTGAGATGCTTTTGTAAATTACTGAAATGGTGGTGCCCAAATCTCTAAGTTGGCAGCGCTGTACAAAGGTGAGTCACAAAGAAAATTCAAAACAAGTCTAAAGTTATTTGCTAAATGTTTAAATCTTGTATTTCTTACCTTTTCTTAGGGCATGTTGAATCAATTGCCCTGTGTGACTAATAGCAATGTTTGAAGAAAAGAGAGCTTCCAATATTTGTTAAGAAATTGTAGTGAAAATTATGCAAAGAATGCTCTGGACCAGAATGGTCAAAGCAAACAGCACTGAAGAAATGGCAGGTTAGATAGCAATAAAGAAATAGGAATTGCTAAGTTTTATTTTTGCTGCCTTTCTTCTGTTGTCAATTCTAGGAGCAAGTAAATTCTGAAGCTCTTGTCACGACAAGGGTTTTTCTCAAAATTATGGAGCAAACCTAATTGAATTTTGGTATACAAAATGATCACCTGTACATTTTTTGTTGTTGCAAATTTTTCTCACAAGATATAAATATCAGCATCGGTGGCACTGTGGCTCTAGCAAGTCTGCCCTGAGATCTGCAGGGACCCTTTTGTGGTGGGTTTAAGCCCCACCACCGGCGCCCTGGCCTGACAGGGCCTGAAAGCCTGAGATAACCTTGTTGTGGACTGGCTATATACAAAAAACCAAACTGAGCCCCCCCGAAAAAAAAAAAAAAAAAAAAAA
>BLXT01007988.1:549691-561720 GCA_019648995.1 Plakobranchus ocellatus
GAAAGGGGATAGTTTGTGTGAGAGAAAGAGAGAAAAGATGTAGGATGGGTATAATTAGAAATAGAAATATCAAAAGGGAAGCTTGCCATTTAGAAACCACTCGTACAAACAGTATTTATAAAAAATTTTTAAATCAATGGACCAAGGATGCAATAGAATCATAATGTTATTAATATTATTAAGTAAAGATGAAAAAAGCAGTTTTCAATTAGATATTCAATATATTCTATATTTTACTGACGAATCTTACAGTTATTGAATTAGATGTAATTATTATTATCTTAGTACAGACTAGACCTTGGGTGTGGGAGAAAAAAGTCCACTGGTCGCCGTTCTCTTCTACTTCTTCTAAAATCTCAGGCTTTAATGCCCTCCGTCAGGCGAGGGCGCCGGTGTCGGGGCTCGAACCCGCTACAGAAAGGTCCCTGCATATCTCAGGGCGGACTCAGGAAAGAGAGAGAGAGAGACAGAGAGAAACAGTCATGGACTTTTCGATCCCTGTTAGTGTGATGATGGTGATGACAAGGCTCATTACTGGTGACACCAGACACGCTTTTTTGGCATATTGATCTTGTAATGATGATAAAAAAATAATGAGAATGATGATGCAGGAAATGGTTAAAAAATGAAATACTGTCAAAGTGAATAACAACTAAGGCTCTAAGACAGTTTATTTTTCAATTTCAAAAGCACTAAATCAAGCCATTATTTTCAGTGGTGCACATTCATATAGGGCATATTCAAAATAACAATTAGCATTTAAAAAATTGTTCCTGAAAAACAAAAATTAGCACACAAAAAAATGTTCCTTAAAAAAAAAAATAACATTAAAAAATTGTTCCTTAAAAAAAATTTTTTTTTTAACAACAGTCGATCATACTGACTTTTACTATCAGTGTTACTGTTAAACTGATATTTCATAGTTTTTGTATAATACCTGTTTGTCACCTAACTTAATTTTTTAAAAATTCAATAATTTAATGTTGATCACTGCCGGCAGTGTTGTTATTGGCTGCCCTCAAAATCTCTTTTAAAAAAAAAATAAAATAAAATAAAAGTTTAGCTCAATAGCTTCGTAATCAGCATTTCTTCGTTTCGTCTCAGGACATGTTAAAAACATTCGCCTATTACTAGGGAGGGTAGGCTTACTTAAATGTCATAAGACTAGACCTTAGAGTCGGGGATGTCACATGCACTCCCGGTAACTCGTGAGTCATAAAGTTATATAAGCAGTTGATGTTGGTGAAAACAGTTTTCACCCTAAAAATTTGAATGACACATTTATTTGACGTGTTTTTTTAAACAGAGCGTTTACTATAAAATTGTGATCTCAAGCAACTCGGCTTTCTTGGAGTTGGATCGGACGGTGATGAAAAGGTCGGACCAGCAGCAGAAAGATCTTTGTAAGTGTCATAGCGAGCCATCTAACCAGAGGTCCACTGAACCCCTCATGCATTTCCATTCTTAGGTGAATGCACATTGAAAGAAAATTTTAGCGTACCATTACTGTCCCCAAAATCTAAATTAAACTCAGCCAATAACTGAGCTTTTTTGAAGCGCCAGGACTTAGGCCCCCTAAATAATTCTAGATCTTGCCGAATTTGAAAAGAAAAAAGAATTTGAGGAAATCGCAAATTAATAATAATATAATTAATAAATCTAAAAAAAAAACGTAGTACAGATGAAAAATTTTATAATCTAGCAATAGCCCTACTTGACCACTATGCTTCACTTACGGATTCGGGATTCTGTCTTCAATAATACGCTATAATCTCTACTGTACTTGCTCTATTTTGTCTTAGATCCATTATTAGTTTTTCTATATGCAATTATAGTCTTCTTTTTAATCTCTCGAAATCTCCCGTAAAAATACACTGGCTCAATTTTTTTTTCCAATAAAACAAAAAATGTAAAGAAAAAAAAAAACCAATAATATAATAATAAAGATTAAGAAAAAGACAAAACTTATATGGAATGTGTTTTCATAATATCGGCCTTATAGATTTAATGGCCGGTGGCAATGCTAAAAATATTGACTAATCAAAATGCGCCACACGGTATCAGCTTAGAATACAATACATATTGTCATCTATCAATATTTTTTATTAATTTCCGAAACTAATTTCTTCCACTAAAAAAAATGTAGGTCCAACCCGGCCAGGGCTTTTAAAGATGTATTTTTAATTTGCCACAATTGTCATACTGACCCTGATGCAAAAGATTGTGCATTTCGTTATTTTATTATCATGAAAAGCCATTTTGAACCCGAAATATTACTGAAAAGAACTTTCACAACATAAACTGACCCTGATGCAAAAGATTGTGCATTTCGTTATTTTATTATCATGAAAAGGCATTTTGAACCCGAAATATTACCGAAAAGAACTTTCTGAACACAAACTGACCCTGATGCAAAAGATTGTGCATTTCGTTATTTTATTATCATGAAAAGGCATTTTGAACCCGAAATATTACTGAAAAGAACTTTCACAACATAAACTGACCCTGATGAAAAAGATTGTGCATTTCGTTATTTTATTATCATGAAAAGGCATTTTGAACCCGAAATATTACCGAAAAGAACATTCACAACACAAAGCATTTCTTGATCCTGGAAGAAAAAAAAAAAGATTCGCTAACTCTCGTGAATCTCCACGAAATTTCCAATTACTCCGGCGTAAGCTTACATTGTTTAAGCTGTGTTGATGAGGCGTTGTAACATGGTAGGTAACACTCAGAGAGTTTAAAATGTGTACGCTTCATAAAATCAAGAGGCATGGACGAGATCTACTCGCATTTGAGTAGTCCTTGCCATGAGGTAATAAAGCGCAGGCGTGATATTATCATTCTCTTTGGTCTTATGCATCTTTGTTGTAAACTTCTTCTGTCGGTGCTTTGTCAGGAACAGACATTGGCGATCCTGTTCTTCCACTCAAAGCTATTCTCAGTTAACTTAATGAAGTTGTTGCTGCTACCCTTGATCTTTAGTAGACTAAGTAGGCTAAAAACGAAGAACAGAATTGCGAGATACAATTTTCTGAAGTCAAAAATGTTCTTCATCCACTGTTCCCAACTCCATCAAAAAAGGGCATCTGTAAGGAATTTTTAGTTCAAATTGAGAGAAAACGTTTCGTCGTGCTCAAAGGAGAGGTTTAAAACTAACTTCCAACCCGAAACGCTACATACGTTACGATGCCTATTTTCTCCTCATCATTTAAAGGAATCTCTTAGGATTGTTACGTTACCAAAATCGTTTTTTTTTTTTATTTTCTTTTTCTTTTTTTTTTTGTGTTGCTAGGTCATTTAATTTAACCTGAACGAATAGAGTAAACAATGAAAGGGCACTTTGCAACAAAGTAAAAAAAAAGACATTAGTTTCTTCATCTTTGTTCCAAACAACAAAAGATCATTCTGGTGTTTCTAGCTAAGGAGTATAGAACGAATTACTCTACAAGTAAGCAAGAAAATATTACATGTGTAACAATTTTCCTCTCTTTTAGTAAGTTGCTAACATAACTCCCGTCCAACATTCCTTCATAAGCTTAATTGATATGTCAAACCAATAACTTATATGGTGTACTAATGGTGTAGTTTAAAATTTTTATTGTGGAAGAAATAATAAATGGCCAATAGAGCAGACACAGATCCGGCAGAGTTAATCACAAAAAATGCTCACATGAATGTGCTATGAAAAAGGCTATCTAAGGCTACACTACTTAAATGAATCTATAATAAAGTAGAATTGTTACTGTTATCCTGTTAATCCGATAAGGGTCATTTATGCCCATGGGTAAATTTAATTACGTGCATTAAGGTTTCTTTTTATATTTTTGGCCATGTACTCCTGCTTGTGATGCACAGTTTTGCAGACGTCTGATACATTCCAGTGACGATCTTAAGATATCTCATAAGTAATGCGAAACATACATACATACATACATACATACATACATACATACATACATACATACATACATACATACATACATACATACATACATATACACACACACACACAACACCCATATAAATACATAATTATATATCCTTCATCAAATGTAATTTTCTTTAAGCTCCAAGCGATAATGATAATGTTAATACGTATTCTCAAAGAAAGTACCACAGGGAAATTTACATCAACATGGGCAAGAAGTTAATGAATGTCATTGGATTCGGCGGCAGTACAATCCGCGGAATTTACTAAGCACAGTGTTTTTGTTTGATAATGGTAAGCCGTTCGAATAACGTGGACAAGAGCTTTGATAATTTGATATACCGGTAAGTACTAAAAACCGAGTGTTCTTCATTACAAGTGAACTATATAATATTATTTGACTGCATATCAGCGCATTACACTCACATTTCGGGTCTGATTATATTTGTCAGCATATAGCGTTAGCATACCTTGGAAATATACACTTCATCGAACTGTGCTCTGTAACGCCCAATGTTTGCAAAATACTTGACCTCAAAGTCTTGCCGAAAATTAAACAAAAAGTTTATTGATTTGAATAAGGAAGTTTCAGGACAACAATTTCATTTCAACAATTATTTAGATCCGCAAGCTCTCAAAGATCAGCGGTTTAATCTTTCAGCGGTCTCTGCAAGCTCTCTCCAATGATCTCACAATCATTCTTATATATCCACCGTCCACAGCTTCTAGAAATACTAGTTATTCATTGCATAGACTAATTAAACAATATATTAATAGAAGCAACACTTTTTAAGATTTCTAAACAAAAAAGAGGTGACTGAACTATGTCATCAAGGTTAGCTAAAGATATTCAATTTTTGGCCTATCAAACATTCCCACTAACACCCATCCACCATGGTTATGATCTAACAACTTCCGATAAACAATGTTTCCACCTCTTGAGACCCACAAGAAATCCCTTGATCTAAAAGGGTGAACGAAGCTAAAACCAAAATAGTGTTACTAAACTAAAAAAGGTCTAATCTAGGCCTACTGAAAAATATGACTAAATATTGCAACTAAACAAGGCCGAATCATAACGCCAACCGTTCCGAGTCTTGATTCATTTCACAGCAACCCATTGCCGCAAACTACTTCTCATTTCGGGTCATCGAAAGCCTTGGGTGGCGAGGTTTAAGTTCGAGATATTGACAGCAATAGTTTAAATGTTTCAGAAAGTTCAACATTTGCTGCACACACACGCGCGAATACACCAAAAATAGCAATTTCTTTTATGATAAAATTTAAATTAAATTGAATTGAAAATTACCCATTAATTATTAATAATTACAATTATTTTTGTTTGCAATAGGCTTCCTATCGAGCTACTGAGGCTACTTTGCGTTGATTTTTTAAATTTTATTTCCGTAAACAGTGTGTTTCATAAGGCCTTACTATTCAAGAGATTCAAGAGTCTCAAATGAAAAAGATACCAAAAGAAGTTTCTCTAAGAGGAAGCTCGGCAATCTAAGATTTATTCGATGTAGATGAACAAAAAGCTGATTCAATTTCAATCGCACAAAAGCATAGATTAGGGAGGTCGTGACAGTTGCAGCTAGAGAAAATATAAGATTTAAGAAAAAGGCTGAGGAAGCAGGTCCTTTAACTTACTCTAGAATGTTTTGAAACCACTGTCCATTAAATCACGAAATCTCGGAAAAACCAAAATCTATTTTTAAATGGGCGGGCAAAGCAACAATAATGAAGCATCTAGATCAAATTTCACTTACAATTCATCGATTTTCTGTAAGAAGAAACTAAATCCACCCAACTGACCCGCCTAAAAAATATTCCCAATCTCCCTTATACTTTCGTTGGTCAAACGTTTTTTTATTTTTTTAAATTTTTTTATTTTAAATCTAATTTCTGAAGATGAGGACACCATGCTGCTCAGAACTATTTGTACCGCCCCAGATCCCTAGCTTGGGTGCCCTTCCCATGTGTTTTGAGGAAGGTCATAAATTCATTAGATTTCTCCACTTTATCTAAAACATCTATTTCTTCAAAGTATGTATTGTTTCTGATTAAAAAAAACAAAAAAAAAAAACTTTTTTCATAACCTTTACCAACCTTTACCGATAGGGAAGGAACCCAGCTTGTCTTCAAAGAGACAAGCTGTATACACTTATTATAGACAGGTTTTCATAACGTCCTCTGGCGACTTAGAGCTAATTCATCAATATCTTGTATCTTTGAAACTCCAGAAAACTGTTATAATTTATTTTGTACCCATTTACTTTGAACAATACACGAACCCGTCGAAGTATTAGTTCGTCACTGGTTAAAGATATTGGCATAACTCTGACATGCCAAAATGCGATTTTAGAATCGATGCATTTTTAGGTTAAGAGCTATCACTAGTAAAATTCATATTATTGAAATACGCCAAAACAATTTTTTTTAAACAAGCATCAGTCAAATGGAAATTTGTATCCTAAAGGTCCTAAAGCGAACAAAACCCTCAAATTTTACTTGATAACTTAAAAAAAACAACATGTGAATATATATATATATATATATATATATATATATATATATATATTTCTATTTTTAATATTTTAATATTTATATATTACTGTGTATTATTTTTTCCATTTTATTAACCCAGTGGTAATTCAAAGTCACTCAAAAACGTTCATTGTTCGAGATGTAAAAAAATTAATGTATGGCAGATGAATGCCCTGTAGCTTTGTGAATACGTAGCCTGATCACTAAATCAAACAAAAACTCTAATATTTTACACTATGTCCTAAGAAAACATCAACACATGGTGGCTGAATACTTTATTAACAGTCTTGTGCTATAATTTCAGACGATTTTCGACCAGAGAGTTATTAAACAACAACAACAATGACAATAGTAACAACAACAATAAGAACAACAGCAACAGCAACAATAACAGCAGCAGCAGCAGCAGCAACAACAACAACAACAACAACAACAACAACAACAACAAACGTAGAAAATTTCGTTGGTATTGTCGAAAACAGAGATTTCTGGCAAACTTTGAAAAGTTCAAGTTCTTTATGTAAGCCAAGATCTACTTTTACTTTTAGATCGGAAACTTATATTACTCTGGAATCCTTTTCAAACATGATCTTCTAAATGTTACTATTTCGCTGCTTTTTGTCTTCAAAATGTTATACGGTATTTTAGGATCTAGATGATATATTTAAAAAAATGAAAATGGATTCTACCTGGAGGTTGTAAAAACAGCATCGAGTCAAAATCTAAAATATTTGATGATGTGCTTTGTACGCATCACATAAATATTATGTCGGATCTTTAATTTTGATCAGCTTTCTGAAAATGATGAAGAATACAAGATATAATCTTTTACTTTTATCAGGGGGAGATCATACAGTCATAGATAATGGCTTATAATCTGATAGCTTCCCTTCTGCCGCCGCTAGAGCTTCTGGGGATTTCGTAGGTCAACCGGAAGTAAACAATGAAAAAAAAAAAATCAAGGAAGAGAAAGCAGAATGGCGCAGAGTGGATTTTCAAATTTTTTATGGCATGTATCTTGCCGTTGATGGATTTTATTTGATTTCTTCATCTTTTGCCTTCCAGCGGATTTTATTGAAGAAAAGCTGACGGAATTTTACTGACAGCGGCAGTTAAGATCGAAGGTAAGTCTTGCTAATAAATGTTATGCCTTCAACATAATCTCGTTGTTTTCTTGTACACAGTGCTTTTATTAGGGTAGGGTAGGCACAGACCAGGGTCGACGTGCATGGATGAATCACCAAGTCAGTGACGTGAATCATCTTTTGCACAGCACCTTTCATGGGTGCTTTGCCTTTGTTTTAAATCTTAGAGGATGCTTTCAGTAAGCTGACCTAGTATGAACTTGGCCGAATTTGTTTTCTAGAAGTAGACCTAGATCTAGTGTAGTCGCAATTCGATTCTATCTAGAATCTAGATCTAGGCCTAGATCTAGATTGGGTCTAATTCAATCGGCCTATATTAAAAAAAATTACCAATCAAATTAAAAAAAAAAGGGCTGCTTTATTTATGTACATTCTGCGCTAATCTTAATAAGCAATCTAAACGGAAGAATTTTGTATGACTCTTTCAAGCTAGGCAATGTCTTTTTAAAAAAGCAAGTTCTTGGCCATCAACTTCAAAGTTTTCTCAGCTACACTGCCTCCTCTCCCTTTTGTTACCGTTCTTTACATGTCCTCTTCATCACTTTAGTTAGGAGGATTTTCACACGCACTGGGGAAATAATATAACTTGGACTACCAATTATAGCCCCACTTTAATAATCTCTTTCAACTTCATTTAAAGCTTAAAAGTGGCTATTCAGTGTCCCATAACTTTGGTTTTTAATAAACTTGTCCCACATCACAAAAAGTGTTGAGTCTGGATTTGGGGGTCTTAAGGTCTAAGTGGTCTTTAGGCCTATATGTCAAGTTTTCAAAACCAAAACATGGTAGGTGATGAAAACCGATATTATATTGCCCACATCAGTAGTGAGAATCTCTTCATTTATAACTTGATCAATACAATGAAGCATGGCAAATGGCAGTGGCTGAATGGCTCACAAGTCACACCACATTGATAAGTGGACATCCTTTTCAATGCCTCTCGGCAAATCTTGTTTAGGTGCCAAGAGGCTATTTGGTAGGATGATATTTTCGTAAAAATTATGATTATACCATGCACTTGAATTTTGATATGTTGAAAAGCTTTTTAAAAAAATTGGCTCTGATTTGAAAAAAATATGATATTTACTTTTGAAGGGTAGGCCTATAATTTTTTAAGCAATTGGATGTGGGCGGGGAAAGATCTTAATTTCTAAATGTGAAAGGTCTATAACATACAACTCATATTCCTACTTAAACTGAATTTCAATGTAAAGGTTTCTAATTTAACAACTTAAAATGTCTTTATGATCATTACATGAAAAGCAAAACCTAGATATACGTTACCATCTTGGTTCATTTATAATGTCATAAAATGTTTTTCATATTTTTTGGTTGCTGTATGTGGAGAAAAAAAGGGGAGGGTTTGTTAGAAAAAAGTTTGTTGGTGTCTGTGGTAAGAAGATAAAACAGTAATTAATTATAAAGAAATATTTAATATTGAAAGGGATCATACGCAGTTTTAATTCCCAAAGTATCATTAAGAATAAATTTGTCCTAAATTTAAAAAAAAGTAGTACCTTTAGAAATATACAATATTATTTGAAGATCTTGAAAAGGCAGATTTATCGTTTTTCATCTCTTTCTGGAAGAAAACAAAATTTGATGATAATATTGGAAAAATAACAACTTTTCTTTAAAATGTTTTGATAGAATATAAAAGCAATGTTAATCGCTGTGCTGCTGTGTATGGGTGGATACTTATCTAAATGAATCGCCTAGCTTTAATCCTCCCCCCTCCCCTTCCAATCACATTCAGCTCTGCTAATAATAGAGGTTGGTTATCATCATGCACTTATAAAGTACCTACTTGTGCTTAAGTGACCATTAAAACCTCCAAAGTATTATAATGAAGTTCTCAGGTCGTGATTACCCTCTTTCTTCCCTTCGTTCAAGTCATGTTATAAGAGCAATAGGTTTTTTTTTTTTTTTTTGTCGCCTCTTTTCGTTCTCTGATTACACATTGAAAATTTTAAAATTGTGTTCATAATATAACTTTATGTGTAAATTATTTACATTAGACTTTTTAATACATAAACAAAAAAATTAACAAACTTTGTTACTTGTTTGGGAATTGAAAATTCATTAGAATCACAATGACAGTGTTGTGACATTTTTCATTTGATATTGCTCGGAAGATGGCTTTTAAATTTTTTTTGTTTTAGTTTTATTAATGATACCTGACAACCTGATCTCTAGGGAAAATCTACCTTTGGTGCTATTTTGTGGTGACTTTTACTTGAGCTTAAAACCATATGTTTTTACTGTAACTTTAAAAATCAAACTGTGAAGATCATCAACTAACCTTGTAAATAATTCAAGTGATTGTCTACAAAAAGGTGTATATCTCCTTTTGTGTTTGTTTTCTCTCTTTTTCTGTCTGTCTGTCTGTCTGTCTCTCTCTCTCTCCCCTCTCTCCGTCCTCTTATATTCACTTGCTTTAAGCGTGCTTCTGACCACTTGACTGGTTAGAAAAAACAACTATCGTCTTCAGTCACTTGTAAAGTTTTCCCTATTTTAGTGGCAATCTTACACTGCACACTTGTTTCAGTATCGCCTATATATCATCTTTTCCCTGTTACTGCTGGCTTTTAGAGGATAATCTCTCTCGGAATGTAAATTGTTACACTTATGAAAATATGCTCTGTACACACGTCCAGTGTTGGAATGTACACCGGGGGTGATCAATCGCTCATCCGTGACGCCTATCATACACAAGGATCAACACGGGTTACAGAGTCTCCACAGTCCACTGGATACATTTGTCCATTCTGTCCGGTGTTTCTTCACTTGTTGACCCATCTTTTGCCTATTATCCCCAAGACCGTCAAAGCAACCCCCTTGTAAGCTGCAGCTTGAAACAGTGTACAAATGAAATCCAATAATTTCTACTTAGTTGCGCACTTTTTTTTTCCTAGTGTCAGCATTTAGTATGCTGAGGTGCTAAAATCCGGGTGCGCCTTTTTTTTTTTTTTTGTAACCCTCTTCTATCAATCTCTGACGTTCTCTTCTGTGATAAATGCGCGTCGCTGACACTATATCTCTTTTATACAAAGATCCAGTCTCGGTAATGCCTTCGATCTTTTCCTATTTTGGTAATCTAATGGTATTTCATTTCTGTGGAACATTGATCAACATACGCGAAACGTTTATGTCAGACATTAATATAGTAAAAGTAAACAACCACCAACTCAAACTTATAGAAACAAATAAAACAACACAGAGTATGCGTAAAAACGTTTCGCCCTAAGGCTGTATCAAGAAAAAAAATGGCGAACACGAATAAACTACCCTAGAAACTTACTAAGGATCCTTAAACTCATTTATCTGTTTCTGGAAGTGCGGTATTTGTATACTTTTTTTACTTCTACTGTCAGACATTAAAAAATACACACCTTCTGATATGGTGGGGACGACTTGTTTTCTTTTGAATTATTTTTTTTTACCCTTGAAACATTTTTGTTACATAAGGTAACACTAATAAAAGTTGTAATAGATCAGACTCTGCAGAATTTTGATAAATAAATCTAATAGGGTTGCTTTAAATCTCGGTTGGCATGAAGGAAGTAAAAAGAAAAAAAATAATTTAATATTTTATTGAGTTGATATACATTGAAATGCCTGTATTGCTTCCAACTTAACCATGTCACACATTTTCAGACAACAATATTTTCCATCCGGGTTTAAAAAGTCGGGTTTTTCAGCTGCGCCTAAACATTGTAAGGGAGACAGACACTATCAATGCGGACAATTAATTTTTTTTTTTTGTGCATAATTATAATTTTGTTATCACAATCTTGTTTTTTATGCGCCGACGTGGGATTATTGATAAGGAATGACCACACGGACCGAATTAATAGATAAATATGTTCATTAAAAACAAAACCAACAAAAAATTGTCGTTTTCTTTCTGGGTGTGCATCCTATTTTTTACGTCACTTTGTTTTTTTTTTTTTAAGCAATAGACATGCGTAGACCGATGCAACATCAGCATCAGATGCACATTCACTGCATTTTCTAACTAGCCAGTAAATCTTCATGGCAGCTGGTCTGGGTGAAAGCATGCTGAAATGTTTATGGGGGACTGTAAGTCGTGTCGGCCAACAAAGCTATTATCTGCTCTGCATGTCGCTCAGCACCGAGTATCTCAGGGGTCAGTAGTGGCTGGCCTCTGTCCAGGATTTGTCTCATCATACTGTCTGCAACATTACGTATATATGAAGGCTGTGTTATTGATTCACGCACCAGATGAACTGGAATAGAGAATTTTTCTTTTCTTTTTTTTGTTTTGTTTTGTTTTGTTTTCAGGGATGGGTTTAAAGGGGAGTGGAATTCTTTCTCGTTCTTCCCTTTTCACTTCTCCCGTCTTATTCTCTCTGTTTGTCTATCTGTCTGTCTGTCTGTCT
>BLXT01007988.1:603299-613633 GCA_019648995.1 Plakobranchus ocellatus
GAAGAGGAGAGGAGAGGCAAAATAGACATCCCAAGATCGGAGAAATTTCAAAAAGAAAATGTTATTACGAAGTCGATGTTATTTTGTTCAGTTCAAATCGTCGCCTGAGGTAAAAACTCCTGAAAGCGACAATTTAAAAATTTGATGAGGGGACGAAAAATTTGCTCAACGCTGTAGGTTGAATGATTGGGTAATTTCTATATAATATAACAAACAGAACAGTTAAAATCTTTCTTATCGCTTGGTGAACACTGTTACCTTGCTCGATATCAGCTTTGCCTTTTTAAAACAATTATAATTTTTAAAGAAAAGAATCAAAGCTCTTTAATTGGAATATTGAGGAACAGCCTATACAGTACAATAGCAGCAGAAGTTGCGAGGAGTCGGCCATATTGCTCGATATCAGCTTTGCCTTTTTAAAACAATTATAATTTTTAAAGAAAAGAATCAAAGCTCCCTAATTGGAATATTGACGAACAGCCTATACAGTACAATAGCAGCAGAAGTTGCGAGGAGTCGGCCATATTAACTAATATTACCGAGGGTGAAAAGCTCTCCAGTTTCCTGTCGCGAGTGAACTCGAGAGAGTAATGAAGTACTTGTCACTACAGCAATTAGCCTACATTTACACGTTCCAAAGTACGTCGGTTTGCGATAAATAACGTACCTTTATCAGTCACCAGTGTGATAATGGGTCTTTCCTAGATGTTATTAGTGAAAGAATCCTATTTTGACCTGGATACGAAGCGCGCCACTGATTAAAACTTGCATTGATCTTTGAACGAGATCGACAATTTTAATGTTTTTGGTTTTTGCTGATTTCAGCTCTGCCTGAATAATTCATTCATTGTTTTACTATCGGAGTTGTCTAAGTCATCTTTCATTGATTCGTGCCTTGCTATCTTTCATTTCATCTGACCAGTTTATCAAGTTAATGTTGTGTTAGCAGGACATAATAGTATAAGATAGTTAGATACTGGATAATGTTGAATGTCAGTTGAGCAGGCAAAGATCCTTGTCGCCACGGAGTTATTATGATAGAGTAGAGGATTGAAGACGAAATAAGGGCCAGAGTTACTTCTTTTGCAGGTAGCATTCTCTGTGTGGCCCGGTGATGAAAAGAAATAATTTCGTTAAAAAGGGGGAGGCAGGTGGAGGGGACAAGAGAGAGAGAGAGAGAGAGAGAGAGAGAGAGAGAGAGAGAGAGAGAGAGAGAGAGAGAGAGAGAGAGAGGACGAATAATATACGTTTATTCTTCTGGTTACGTGGATTGTAAATATTATTTCTAATACCAACCAGCACTGACAAAATTAGATGATCTCTTTCATCTTCACGATTAATACTCGGCGTCTTTTATGAGCACGCGTACTTTATTCGTGCGGCACTTCAGTTATCTTCACACATGATAATTGAGAAACACCTTCGCCGGCTTTGCGTTTCATGATTGACCAAATCCTCCTATCTTTCTTCCCACATTGTATTTCTGTTGTTTACTCTTATCGCCTCTGTTTGCTCCTCCGAATTGAGCTCATCTCATTTTTTCCCCCCGCTCATCCGATTCCCAGAACGTGAAGCCACATTTACAGTCTCAATCAATGTTCATCAAAGCGTCGCAGTCCTGGCCGTATCGAGTAGTAGGATTCGTTTTAGGACTCGAAGTAGTTGATTTTCAAACCATGATTCGGATTCGAGCTTTGAGCTCAGAAGGGAAAACAATTTAAGAGGATATGTCTGTGACATTGATATAGGCTGTAGGATAAAGTGGTTCCGCATCGTGTACATAGATTATGGAGATTGCATGTGTGTCTATTGTCCTCTGTCGGGATGTTCATTTCTTTTTTCTGGAACGTTCACAAACCCTCCGAACTAGACTTGATCAGTAAACTACGAGATTCAGAAAGAGAGAGAGAGAGAGAGAGAGAGAGAGAGAGAGAGAGAGAGAGAGAGAGAGAGAGAAGAAATGGAAGATCTCATTGCATTTTTTTAAAATGGAGCATAGGTTACTTGATTGTCGACTCACTTAAAAATATTTGTTCCAAAGATATCGATACTTGAAGATCTCGAAAAACCGAAGCAAAGATTACTACTCGCTTGCCATCGTCCCCTCCTGTAATGTCTCTCAGCTCCTGCATCCATTCCAAATACCATCTCTGTCGCTGGCCGTCTGTAATTACTTTCCTTTTCTGGGTGCTGGACCGGAAACCTCAGCCTCCTCCCTGGCTTCCACACCCCCGCCGAGGTTGAAACTGGCAGAGGTAGATCTAGAGAGGCTGTGCTCGTGTTATTGAACGAATGCCGATCACGAAATCGTCGCGGCTTATAAATCATTGCCGAGTCTAACTTTGTCTTTTCGTTTTTGTTTTCGGCATCGTCAATCTTCTATTGTTGTCGTCTGAACACCCCAGGTTTAGCTGACCTAGATACAGCCTGATCTGTCAAGTTTTTACCGAAGACATGATTTACCGCTCGCGTCCAACGTGAACACGAGGACTGAATTACGCCTGTCACTTGTCATCTTATCACTGCCATGGTTAATTTTACCGGCTGGATAGAGCACATCTTTTTTCGATTGTAATCCTCGTCGTTACGTATGTAAGCTAATTGTAGCCTCATTTAGGGTTACAGTAAATACTATGTTTGTCGTTTGTTCTAACAAGGGATTTTTCTAGCGAAGCACCAATTGTTTTGCTTGAAAGTAGCTATTATTCAATGTGAATGCTCTCCGTTGCTTTATGTAAGATAGTCGATATAACATCACCACCTTAATATTTTGTTTTTTTTTTGTTAGCATTGGCAAGAAATGGATGGCCTCAATTAAACAGTCATTATTAAGGGCCAGAATTACGTCGCTCTGTGTGTAGCTTACGCCTGCCTTATGGATTGCTATTGTTTATGAGACACAAGTAGCAGCAGGCGATTTCTTCAGTTGGATAACTTAGCACTCATTTCGTCTTTAGCGCCGCGGCGGGGCCTAAAAGTTTCGGATTTAATTCAAAAGTTGTTTAGTTTTTATTGGTTTTTTTTTGTTTTTTTCAATTCAGATTTGACGAAAATCACTGTATCTAGTGGGTTTTTTTTTTTCTAGTGTTATTTTTGTCAGTGACCGTTACCATCGAGGAATAGACAAGCATTAAATACTCTATTTTGGAAGCGATTTTCATGTGCGTTCATTGCTGCACACTGCGTCTGCCTTCTAAATGTAGCGCCATGTTCGAAAATGTCTGCTCTCCTCGTAGTTGTAAAATCATCTAAACCTTGAATAGTGACGTCACTATGCACAGTTCGAGCAACGAATCACTTGCGGACGGGTTACTGAAGACCTTTCACTATCCAGTTGTTCTAGCAAGAATCTTAGTCTTTCAGCAAATGGTTTTATCTCGAAAATTATGTAAGGACTGTAATAGGTATATTATTATTATTATTATTATTATTATTATTATTATTATTATTATTATACAAACTTTAAGTGGTTAGGGAAGGAGAGGGGCAGGAAAGGGAAAAGGAACGATATATTTACATTTGCGATAAATCTTCTTTGACCTGGTAATGGAGCCAGCTGTAATACCGAGTGACAAGGTCATTTTCTCCTCTCAAAACCTTTTAAAATGTCACAAGTTTGTCACCGAACCCATTTATGTCTTCATTTCATATCGCTGTATCTGTTTTGGGTGATGACTGCCGTTTCTTCCCAATCTGGTCTGTTGAGAAAAGGTCCGTGATGATTACCTTGGTACACTGAGTGGAAGCCAATAACTTCTTCTCTCTTTTAATATTATAAGCTCATAATACCGGCCGCGAGATAAATCCAACCGGTGTGCAGCAATGCAAAGGAATGCTTATAATGCATCATGGTCGCAACAATTTTTTTTACATTCTTTTAGAGACCTATTACTAGTTTTCATGCTAAACATAATGTTTGATAAAAATTCACTCACTCTTTACTATACGCTATTTCTTTCATATGCGCTCATAAGTAACACAAATACCGAACTCCGGATTGTTAACGTAACGGACATTTTTTTTTTTTTTTGTATTGCCGCACAAGGATATGTTTGCAAAGTTGCAGAGGAAGAAGTTACAACTAAAATGGAATTAAGGTCAGAATGATCGCTGTTGAACTACATGTAGTATTATTATTTTTATCATGAAACCGCAAAATCTTGTGTGATAATAATTTTACACTCGTGGAACCATTCAAACGCGCGCGTGTGTGTACGTGTGTGTGCGTGTGTGTGTGTGTGCATGTGTGTGAGTGCGTGTGGTAGTATTAGCGCGTCGTCATGGCGTACGAGAGATGCTTGCCTTTAATTCTGTAGACCGTGTTTACTTACCTGTGCCTTTAATTCAGTACGCTAGTATTTATTTACTTGTGTCTTCCCGGCATAGAGTGATAGTCTCGCTAGCTGCTGAGGTCACCACAGAACCCAGGAGCCACCTGCTCAGCTTTGGGGTAATTTAAAAAAAAAATCAATTTATTTATTTTTTGAATTTTATGATATGTGGTTGATATCACGGAGAACCGAGGGTGAGTAAGGATCTTATTAAAAGAAAAATGCTTAGCGCTGCTTTTAGGGCATGGGTGTCGGTGGCACAATGGATAGCGAATCCGCCCTGAGATGTGCAAGGACCCCTCTGTCGCGGGTTCGAGCCCTGCCACCGGCTCCCCGGCCTGACGGAGGAGGGCCTGAAAGCCTGAGATCATCTTGCTGTGGACGGGCTATATCCACAAACCAAACCAATCTTCTAAGGTGTTTGAGTCAAGATTATTAAGGCTCCAAATTTTTTATTTGTTATCGTGTTCGTCAGAAAGACCACGTTGCATCGGTCGCGTTCCGCTAAGTTACAAATGTTTACCTCCATCAGGCCAAAGGATGGTCAGTCCGTCCTCGACAAAAGGTGGCACGGAAAGGGGTTTTGAACCTGGAACTCCTGGATCCAAATCATGCTATATACCTACTTTTATTATATCAACTTTTAGACGAGCAGAGTGTACGTTGACTCGGACTCAAACCCGCGACCATAGTTACTCTGATTGTCAGCGTTACCGACATCAGGTAAAAAGAAAGAGCTGGCACTTTATATTGGCCTATATTTGCTGTTAATTGTGTTGCTATTTGGATGATCTGAAAATTTTTGTTCTTTGTGCGGGTGACTCTGAATAACTGCAGCACAACCAAGTAAATTTCTCATCATAATTTTTATATCATGATTTTTCTTCCTATATTAATCGTCACACCTTTCATATCTCTATCGCTCCCCATATGTTAGCTTCTCGTAATGTTATACATTGCATGCATACTCTTCCTTAGAATGATTTCCTCATCTATCCATCTTTTTCACTTTTTCTCTCTCTCTCTCGCAAATTCTGGCCGGCAAAGGCATTTTTGGAAAACCTGCAATATTGAGCACGTAGTCATCCTTTCCTGCACTTTCCCCCACGCCAAGCTCCAGTGTCAGCCAGGTGGAAAGAATGTTGGAATGTATCGATCCTGCCCGATGATTCCAATATTATGAATCGATTCTCGCTCGCCGTCTACCTGAAATCTATGTTGATATCAATATTTCATGCTCGCCGCGGATAGTTGATTTAGTAAAAAAATACTTTGACTTTATCGTCAGTCAGTATTCTGGGTTGAGCAGCTGTTGCTCTTAGATTGATACTACTGGAGAGTTTGAGCATAACGTATTTGATCCCCTAGCAAGCGTAACTTTTGATCTTTTGCGTAACCTTTACTTTTGAACCTCTTTTTTGCTGCCACACGCCAATGGAAGGACCATCTTGACCTTAGTTGGGTACTTTGTTCCTCCGCCAGACATGCGCAGCCTTTTGTTGGACAAAGGTTGCACTCGTCAACGTAAAGGATACATGGTTTTACTTCCCTGTGACGTTCACGCGAAAACTTCCCAATAATATGATTCTGTCCTGAAGGTGGGAGAAAGGAAGCAAGACTTACTCTGTAATACACTGCTGGTCCATGTCTTGTGGATACACATTTTGCCGGGATAAGATTGACAGCCTTGTTCTATAATTTTTTTTAAAAAGAGATTACATTTTCTTTTTTGGTATCCGTTACCTATGTTCTTTTTTCCTAATTTTAATATCAATGAACGGTGCAGATCTCGTACCATTCCTTCCTGATGTTATAACCAGGTTAAAAAAGAATTCGTAACGAGTGTGGGAAATCACGAAAATCGTGTGTGTGTGTGTGTGAATACATAATGTATTGATATATACACATAACAGGGCAGAGGGTAAGAGAGAGAGAGAGAGAGAGAGAGAGAGAGAGAGAGAGAGAGAGAGAGAGAGAGAGAGAGAGAGAGAGAGCAGAGGAAGAAGATATTATTATTTCATGGCTTTTCAGTTTGACAATCTTGTGGTAACAATAAAAATTGTATTTCGATGGAAAAAACATAGCTCGTGTTATTGCTACACTGCTTTCAGAACAATAGCCGTGTTCTAAACAAGGGCGGCATTGTTGCTTTTCACTGAGATCCGTGTCGTGTCATAAGTCTAAGATATATTGAGCCAGGACTGCTAGAATAAGATTACCACCAACAACCGAAAGTAAAAGATCATCAACAATAACCGAAAATAAAAGTCAATTTATAGTGAACCATATAAATTTGAACAACTTTTCTTTCTTTGCTTTATTTTTTCCCCTTTGTGGCTTGACTTATGATTTTTTTTTTTTAAATAAAGGCATTATATAGACAGAATTGTGAAATTGTGAATATCGCGTTGTGCTGAAAAAAAATTTTGGCAGTATAATGATAGGTCTGATGTGAGAACTACTACAGAAACCTGAGAGAGAGAGAGAGAGAGAGAGAGAGAGAGAGAGAGAGAGAGAGAGAGAGAGAGAGAGAGAGAATGTGAAAAGACAGGTGGAGGCAAAGGGGAAGAGGCAGAGAGAGAGAGAGAGAGAGATTGATTGTATATCACTAGCTAGATCTATAGCACTGCTGTACCAGTGTCAGTGTTAATGCTTCTCACACCTTTGCCTCTCAAAGCCGCCGGATATAATCATCACCACCAGTTGGTGCTGCCGCAACTACCACCACTGACCATTGTTCTCTCCGTCCTCTGGACATCGATCAGGCCGAAATGGAGGAGGAAAGTCCTGACACTGACCCTTAGGGAGAAGATGGGCGAGAGTTTGTGTTAAGAAGTCCTTTCACTGGACTAGAAGTGTTTTCATCACCCTGGGCAATGCTTAGCGTTCGCTAGGTCCAGCCAATAAACGAGGACTTTTTTTTTTCATCTCTAGAGAAAGCTGCTTCATTATTTCCTCATAATGTTGAGGGCAAGTTTTTTTTTTCTGTGTCTAGGCTGTTGCCTAAGCGAAAGAAAATTTGTTACCGCAGAAACAGAGACGTGATTAATAAATAGATCAGCGCTAGGTTAATGGTGATTACTATACTTCTTTCAAGTGGTTGAGACCCTCAAATTTCCCGCTAACGTTGTTTTGGGGTCTTTTTTTCTCTCTCTCTTCTTATTGTGAAATTTCTATGCAGCTTTCTCCCCCAAAGCTCGTCTGCAAGCATTATTTTGTAGTGAAAAAAAAAAAAAAAAGACAGCAAAACATGTTTCATTGTTAATCGTTAAGTGTCAGGGCGCCTAGTTGTGTCAGAAATATAATGAAGAACTTTGGTTAACGCTCTGGCCGATATACAACGCCTCGCCGAGAGAAATCGAAGGTGATATCGCCGCCACTTTTTAGTTGTCATCTTTGGCTTTTATCCTTGATGAAAAATTGAGGTTTATTTAATAAATTAATTCTTGCTGATAATCAGGATCTGTCAGTTCTGTTTTTGTTGTTGCTATTGTTTTTGTTTACAGTGTTCTTGTTGTCGACATCTTTATTTGATTGCAGCGATGATGAAAACGATCACCGAGAAAAAAATGTTGTTTTCCTCTTGTTGAAGCTAATACATGTATTAATGTGACACGTTATTTTCACCCAGCGTAATTTACACGTTATTTTAACCTAGAGCGTCATTTGTTTGACAGACACTAGCGGCTGAAATTAGCCGCTCCCGCTGCCGGTAAACCTCTGGCCGTTACTTTTCAACATTGTTAATGTTTTGGGCTTTTGTTAAGTTTATCGCGCTAAAAATGAACAGACTTTACAAATGAGGATGAAATCTTGCCTGAGAACAGGTCAAAACTGTTCACTATTAGTGAAGGAAAGTTCACTTCCTGGTCAGGACTAAGTCACTGTAGTCCTTGTCAAGACTGTGACGTGTGAGCGCTAAGTCGCTAGAAGTAGTGAGAGAGTGTGAGCCGTGAGCTCCGTTAATTACCCATCCTGTTAGGTTTGCTGAGCGCTTTTGTGTGGATAGATTTTAATATATTGATCACTTGGACTTACGGTTTTCATTGTGTCATTGCGGCCTCTCCCCTTTACTCTGATTCTGTGATTTCTAAGGAGCTCGATAACCGTGGCAGCATATCATTTCATTTTATCACATTACTTTTTTTTTTAGTGCAGTGATTATGTGACTAAAAGAAAGGAGAGCTAGGAAATCCAGTTCATATTTTTAAAAGTGAATATTTTTGTGCTCATGAACGTTGAGAGATTTATAGCATAAAAAGTTAGATATGGTGGCACATCGCATTGCAAAAACTAGTACTTATCAGTCACGGTTTTTAAAATCCAAGTCAGTTATTAGTGATGATGATAAATGTTTATTATCTTGAGTTTTTATCCTCGTGAAAGCGACCGGAGTATGCATTGCTAAGAGTCGGTGGATTTCAATGTTTTTGTGACTTTTTTGTTTTTGTTTTGTTAGATATTTTACTACGCGTATGATTTGACCATCTCCAGACACTTATTGACACATTTGTGCCATAATTAAGCCCTTGTGATCTAGATGCGTCAAAAGGGAATCGAGATTACCCTAGGTTAACGTCGTAAATCAAATAAACTAATGTTACAGAATCACCAGCCCAATGGAATTGTCAGCATGCCTAGTCTTTTACTGTCACACACTGGCGTGCGTAGGATGACAAGGTACCATACGCCGCTCATAATAGTGGAATATATACCTTAATCTGGCCTAAACACTGTTGGTACAAAGATTAATACAAAACAAATAAATTGATGGAGAGTTTGTGGCCGTAGACTAACTGTGCCGAAACTCAATTACATCACGTTATGTCTCTTAAGGCATTGATAAGGTGCTTACGCTAGGAGAGTTTGAAATACAAAGAGTTCAGAGTGAATTACATTTTTCATGAATTAAATACTAATATAACTAAAGGGGTTTCCCGCCGGCGGAGAAGAAATGTCCATGCGGGAGAAACGGAATGTCACTTTCCAAGAACCGGAGATTAGGCGGGCTTTCCAGGACGAGCCCAACAATAACAAAGAAGCCAAAAGTAAACCGGGAATCCCCGTCAGTCATATCAGTAGTAACGGCGGCAGCGTTGGGTTCACCGGTGACAAAAATCCCGCCGCCAATGGAAGCTCTAGCTGCCTCAGCAGCAGCAACAAGAAGGCTGCAGACGAGAACCCCAGGAGTAACAGGTCAAGGTCGCGGGCACGCTCCAGGTCCTGGTCACGGTTCCGCGCCCGTCGCGCCAAGTCCCAGGACGCGGGCTCGGTGGCAACGTCAATGATCTCGGGGCGCGACACGAGCGCGGGCGGACTGAAGCGGGACCGCAGCCTGGTGAGCCTCGTGAGGACCGGCTCCCGAAACTCAGTGCGCAGTCTGGTCAAGCTGTTTGAGACCAGGACCATCAGCACGGTAAGTTAGTAAAGTTGCTCGGGGGGGTGGAGGAGATATAATTAAAGAGTCGGTATCTTGTGTCCAGAGATATGCCAAAGCCGCAGTTTCACTCTAAGCTTTGATGGGAGGCCACGCGGAATGGAAGTGGGTGCAATAATAACAGTAGCACTAGTAGTAGTAGAGGTAGTAGTTGCAGCAGCAGCAATCGTCGTAGTAGTAGTAGCAGAAGCAGCAGCAGTGATGGTGGTAATGGTAGAAGTATGATAATAAAAATAAATATATACCAAGTGCTGTACTATGTACTCAAGATCTACAGCTGTGTCTAAACAAACTCGCTACATCTTTCCAAGCTACATTTGTCATGGCCGGAGCTGTTGTGGTAGATTTACCTTTCCCTTTTCCTGTACATTTTGTGAAGGCATTAGTGGAACAGTGCCTAGCAAACTTGCCCTGAAATCTGCATGGATTTTTTTACTCCTATCGCAGTATCGAGCGATTCACTGACCTTTGGTGCAACAAGAGCCAAAAAGCTTGAGATCGCCAGTGTAGTGATAAACGTGACACATGACGTTTTACCCTCTCTCTTCCTTGTTATCTCACCATTC
>BLXT01007988.1:767465-778419 GCA_019648995.1 Plakobranchus ocellatus
TGTTAAATTTGCATACCAGATGCAACAGAGTTTGTTCTGAATGGGGTCATTCAATGTGAAATAAGACACATGAAAATGTTTCGATTTCACTTTTTTTTTGTACTTTCAAGTCTAGTGACCATCAAATAAATATAATTTTTACATACTTTCAGTCAAAACTGGACAAGTTTTTGTGACTTTATCTAGACACGGATAATTGCTAATAACCTGGTGAAACAATACTTTAGATATTTTATGCCTTTTTCAGTCAAAAAGGCCAAAGGCTCACAATTATTCCTACTGATATTTTGGGTTATTTTCCCAATCACACATATGAATGGTTGCAGTATACATATTTTTGGTTTACACACAAATAAAAAAAATTCCAGTATCATGCACAATAGATTATCTATGATTCTTTCCAGAAGAAAACAGCTTTTCTGGAGTTTCTTTTCCACACGGCAAACAAAAGTTTTAGAGAAATAGTGGTTGAAAAAGCAAAAATCATAAAATATTCTGATACGGCTTCCCTGCCCTGGATCTATGGTTTCGTGCCAGCACTATGTCGATGAAGTCTGTCTCCTCTACAAAATCAGCGAGGACAATACTGAGATGGTGTGGTGTGCTGCTCAGCCATTGGTTCAGCAGGGGGGATAAGGTCAGGTTCAATGAGTGAAGGCTGCTGCAGAGGTTACACAACACCGTGGTGACAGTTGGGGTCAAGACTCCTAGTGTAGGAGAGAGTAGCAAAATGACAGAGACTGAGGCAAGGCAAGAGGGGAAACAACATTTATAGTTCTCTCTCCAAATGAGGGATCACTGTGGACAAACTTAAAAATTGGCTTAAACTCATGATTGGAAAATGCATTGTTTGCCTTGAGTAAGATGTAAGTAACTGCATTTGCCAATCTTCTTGAGTCATCTGATTGTGACTCAGAGAGAAGAAAAGAAGGAAACAACATCAAATCATGGATTACTACTTGTATTAAAAAAAAAATTCTAATGCACAAAACAATATTTATAGCATTGGCAACAATGACGTTACATAATTATCCTCTTGCAGAATCAAATGATAATCCATTTCAAATTACTACTTGTATTAAAAAAAAAAATTCTAATGCACAAAACAATATTTATAGCATTGGCAACAATGACGTTACATAATTATCCTCTTGTAGAATCAAATGATAATCCATTTCAAATTTTGAATCAATTAAAAAGTTCCCCTCATTATTCGGCAGTAACTATAAAGGTTTCAAAAGTTGACACCCAAACCGTGTTAGTTGATGAACATGAAAAGAATTTTTCACTTTAGTTAGTTGTGACCAAACTATTTACAAAAGGTTTTGGTCATTAAAAATATGGATACAAGAACAACATGTAGTTTTTCAACATATTTGAAATTCATGCATAGTTTGTAGACAGACTACAGAAACAAATTCAAATGCTCAAACAACTAGGTCCTCCCAGTAATAAATTTTTAACACTATTTGACTTTAGTTTCAAGCTAGTTTGTTAATGTAAATATAAATCATTGTGAAATGATTAACTCGTCTTCTTGAAAAAAATTCATTGCATAAGGCGATTTATTGTATTGATTTGTTAACAGACAAAACTTTCATTGAAAGTCTTAAGCCATGGACAATAGGAAAGGGTAGCAACAACTTTTTGAGGCTAACTAAAAATAGATTTGAGTGAAGGAAAATGATTGCCAATGTCTGTTCCAGACAAGGTACCTGAAGAATAGAAGGCAATTTGTGGAAAAGTGAGAAAGCTTCTCATATAGATTTGCAAGAACAATATTTAGCTTTGAGGCTTCACTTATTTTCCATGTGAGCATTTTAGGAATGCAGATATTTCCTGCCTATTAAAAACCTATGCCTATATTGCCTTACCCTGACAAACCACAAAGTCAGCAACAGGTGGGCAAGCAAACGTATCCTCTAGAAACTCCATACACTGGCCGGCATCAGGTGTGTTTGCCCAGGGAGAGAGGATGGAGGCTCTGGTAGCGACCTGGGTCTTCACTGCCACCTGGACTTGGCTCAGATAAAACACAATCACCTGGAGGGGAGAGAAAGAGAGAGGCGGGGGAGTAGTGGGGGAGAGACAAAGAGAATGTGATTGTGAGAGGGAACCACAGAAATAAAAATGTCAAACTAAATACTGGCTTGCAAATTTTTTACCCCACCTCATATGAGCTGTCAATTTTATCATCTGACTCTCATTGTGAAATTTAATTCATAATTTGATACAAACAATACATTTTCTTAACTGTATGGCCCAGTCAAAATTTTGAAGATAAAGCAGTAATGCTTATTATGAATTACCAAGTACAGTATCAAAATAGGTATATTTACAAAATACGCATTTTGCTTGTCATCAAATAATTATTTTGTTTTGTTTCTATCATTCTTTATTCAAGACATTACATGCAGGCCATGAAAAAGCCCAACTTCAAAATTTCACTTCTTCTTTAAAAATAAAAATAAAAACAAAAAAAATGAAGAATCTATTTATCCATGATATTGTTACGATCATGAGAGCATACATTTCCCAAAAATTATCTTGCATCGACGTTGAACCAGAAGGAGCACTTTTTAAAAATTTGGTCAAACTAAGAAAACTATTTACAAAACTGCTTATTCCACATAATCTTTACTTACCCTTTTCCCTTGTGAAATCATCCGATCCAGACTCATATCCGACACTGGGTAGTCGGCAGCACACAGCTTGGATCCAAACACAGTCAACAGTCGAGTCAGTAGGGCCTCGTGATCAGACACATCCATGTCATAGAAGTGGTTAAAGTCAAGCAGCACTATCTCGCCTGGATGCTCATTGAGGAACGCATCAACATCCGACAGCATGTCCTCAACCTATAATAAAAAAAGGCAAGGACCAGGAGAAGGTAATGCCTGCAAACAAAATCATTCCATTTCTGGAATATCCAAGTCCAAGTCATTAAATTTTTTTTTTCAACATTTTTATCTTTTTGGGTTTTCATTGGTGAGCCTAGAGAACATGAACATTTGAGGCACTTATGAGCAGCTTTTAAGAGTGAATTCTTGAAACTTTCTGGGGGGTTTTGGAGGTTTTTCTCTTTCATGAACAACACTTAAATTCAGCCCTTATTGAATGGGGGTCACAAATAATCCCACAATTCAAGTGTAGTTACAGAAAAGCAATAAAGTACTACCGATGGTCCATACAGCGTGTGCACCAAGTAAAGCTCTCTACTATCTGGGTAAGTAGCCACTCGCAGATCAAAGTAACGGATGCCTGCCTCGAGCTGCTGCTGGAAGTTCAGGCTCTGAGTTATTCCCCAGTCAGCCAAGACTTTCTTGACACCAGGTATCCAAGACACAGCATTGACAAAATCTGGGGCATCTGGAGCAGGTTTATCTCGGCAGTCTAGACAGAAGGCTCCGGTGTCATGGGTGCCTGGAAGCATAAATTGTACCATAAACGCTAAACATCTTAAAATGCTGAAATAAAGGATGAGGAATGATAGAAAAAAGTACTTGGAAATTCTTTGCACCTGACCTATTCCTTGTGTAGAGTATGACAATTGAAACTTTACAAATCAGATTTATTTTGCTCCTAGCTGAATAAGGCAACAATAAGATTTTGAGTTGCATCTGCAAAATTGATCTCTTTAATACATGCGATTCTTTCTTTTTCATTTAATACAGGACCTAAATATTGGGCATCTTTGTCTTTGAATTGAAAAGAATTCTTTGAAATAATGATGAGCCTTCTTCAAAACTCAAGCAGCTTGGAGTCTTGAATCAGTTTGGGTCATTTTGTTCAAATTATTTGAAGCGCGCTTTTTTTACATTTCACAAAGATTTGCCAACAATCTAAATCGTTGATTGAAAAACTGAAGAAATTTCAAAATCTACCAGTTCATCATTTTTCTTTTATTTTTTAAAACTTAGTCATCATAAAGCTTAACTAAACATAAAGACCCTTGCGTAGCAGGGGTTTTGGTTTCTTTTTTCATCATGATATTTTGTTTGTCAGCAAAGTTGTTTTTTTTTTTCTGAATATTCTGTTTTTCTGCAAAGTAATATTCTGAATATGCTATGCCTGGCCTTAAGTGCTGATTTAAGATGCTTGAGTCCAAATTTGATTAATGGTACAGCAGCAGATATAGACTTTAAGAAATGTAAAGACTACATTTGATTTTCATTAGATAAATGAATAATTTTTTGGAAAACGTCAATATTTTTTTAAAACAGGTTATATCTTTACTATTGTTAACTGGGGTATCAATGATAAGCAGTCACATTTGAAAACATCTAAAATTTATGAGCTGTAGCAAAAATTAGTTGGATTCATTTCCTTTCAAAATGCAAGACATTAAATGCATTGATAAAAATGAATTGACTCTAACTCAATATTTACAAAAATACTCATGTCTAAACAAAAAAAATAACAAATATCAGTTTTCGTTTTCATGTAAAATAAACAATGGATTTTTTCCCTTTCAAATAAGGATAAAAAAAAAAGAGAGAGAGAGCAATACTTCAAATAGTCATACCTCAAAGCCAATTTCAACCCATTCCCAACCTTTAATGGGGTGCCCATATGAAAAACTCTACAGCATCAGTTGCCAGAAACGCAAGCAATGGCTTCAAACAACAGGGCAAAAATTGCAAAGCCTTGAAAGGGCCAGAGGGTAGTTGTAATAACTGGTAGTTTTGAAAGCTATTATCTGGTTCTCATGATTAACTTAAACCACAACTTAAACCACAGATAACTCTTGCAAACAAAAACCAATCTTTAAACAAAAGGAGAAGCATTTTTTTTTTCTAATTTGAAGCGGTGCTTGTTAAAAGAAGAAAGCAAATTTACTTGATGAGCATGAAGATCAAAAAAGTATTTTAACTCTCTGAGCAAGTTCCTGTTTGGGCCCAATATAGCTAAAACCTGTTGCCTTTTGCAAGAAATTGACTTTAGAAATTGTCATCATCATCATCTGGTACCTTGTCTGTAACAGACATTGGCGATCATGTTCCTCCAATCAAACCTATTCTCAGTTAACCTCATAAAATTGTTATTGCTACCCTTGCCTATTGCCCATGACTTAAGATTTTCAATAAAAGTTATTCTCTGTCTACCTTTACTGCAGTTGCCTTCAATCTTTCCGATGATTGCTAAGTGTCCTAAACCCTTGTGTCAGCAAATGTGACCTAAAAACTGTAGTTGCCTCTGTCTTATAGTTTTAATTAGTGATCACTCGAGATTAGCCTCTTTCAGTACCAATTCATTGGACTTTTTTTCTGTCCATGATATCCTCATCATTCTTCTGATAAAACATATCTATACTGCTTCTAGGTTTTTTCTCCGTTTCCTTGTTTATTGTCCAACACTCACTACCATACAAAAGAACTGACATACATATGTTTTAATTACCCTCATTTTGGTTTTTATACTTATAAATGTTTCTATTTGCCAGTACTGGTTTCATTTTTTTGAATCTATCTTTGGCCATAGCTATTCTTTTAATTATTATAATCTGCCATCTGATGTTATCAGATAAACTAAATATTTGAATTTTGTAACTTGTTCAATTTGTTTGTCTTTGCTATTGAGATTGCACTTGGGGTTAGAGGATTTCTGATTTTTTTGGGGGGGAGGGAAACTACAGCAGTGGTTTCCCCTTGCCTACTGCTAGTTTGTATACAGGCTCTCCACTAGCCTTCGTCTCGCAACTATAATCTACAAGATAGTGGGGATCTATGGATGGCCGTTATCATGTTAAGGAACTTCCACTGATTGCAGTCTTTATTTTTAGTCCCATTGCCCTCCTCATCAATTTAAAATTGGTAGGGTTACCAGTTTAGCCGCAGATTGCCCGACTGATGCAGTTTAACATCATACCCATAATGCTTGTACATTAACATACCCTGCATTGAAGAATTTGCACAAAGGATGAAAACATCTGCTCACCTGGCATGGTAATCGATGAGAGCGGCTGTTTTTTGAGAACTTCAGGAAGATTTGACATCCAGTCAGCTTTTTTGTTGATGCCCTTGGCAGCCATTCTAGTTCCCGTTTTCTCCAAATACATTCGTTTCATATTCAGATCATAAACTCATTACAGCACTGCAGGGTTGCTGATGCTGATGATGATAAAGTCTTCTTATGGAGTTCCACCATCATTTGCTTTAGATTTTACACAAGATATTACAATTGATCTAACTATGTCTGTTTGAAGTTAATATTGAACAAATATTATTATAAAAATATTACTGAATGATGAATTCAATGTTAAATCAAGCTCATAATTTTACTGGTCTATTTTAAGGCCTGGATCTAGACCCATTGATTCGATTGGTTTGCATTTCTGAGAACACTCAAATCAAACGACACAAGATTTAGAATGGCAGAAAAACTTTATTAACTCACTTAGAACAACAGGCAATCACAGATTATAGTTCTAGGGTTCTTCACAATAGCCTCAAATATAAGTACAACGCTCGTGAAATATTAGAAGTAACTTTTTAACTCAAGTAACAGATTATTATTCAAAGTACAATCACAATCACTTTCTGCTTATAAATTAAGCTAAAAATATACTGGCTAACGTGTTGCCAAACTTAAAGTTAAAACAATAGAATCCCCCCAAAATACTGGGTTATAGGAAACTTATTAAAATCGACCGATTCGCTATGCACGTCTAGCTCGTCTGGAGTTACAATCAGAACTGTTTCTTGGCTCTCAGTTTCCGCCCTAACTCAGGCCCAAACTCAATTTCAAATTGAATTTGGTGCGCCCAATGTTTATCATTGGGCGGTCACCAAACAAACATAATAACAATCACATTCATTGGTTCGTTCAATTAAAGACAGGAGACAGAGAAACGAGGACACCTAGCAACAATGGGATTCATTGGCTAATTCAACCCTGGACAAAATACAGGGAAACAGTGACACCTCTCACTGGCTAGTTCAACTCAGGACAGGTGCAAAGTGAAACATTACTTCACTGACTTCCTACGCCCTAGCTATATTTGGAGCTATCACATGACTCTCACAAGCGCTCGCCTAGAATTCTCAACATACATAGACTATGATTCTACAAATCCTACTCTCTTCATAAACTTCAAATGAATATTCAATCACTTGCCTATAGATCAAATTTGCAACAGCAGTATCACAAACAGGATTAACTGATTCTCTCCCTATAAGGATGAGGACAGGAGATTTACTGATGTGAAATTGCAAGAACCTGATCCAGTGGACCTTTGCGGAGATTTTTTGCAAATTTTATTCAGTAGCAATCCTAGCTTCGGAAGGAGCTGAATCAACAATTATATGGATACAAGTTGAAAAACATTAAAATTTCAACAAAAAAAAAGTTCAAGACTCCCCAACCAATTCAACAAAGAACAAGTTGGCAATGGAAACAGAAGGCCACCCCAGATACTGCAACTGAACAGCCTTGAAAAGGAGAGCATCCTATCAAAAGCGGACTATGCAGATGGCACATTTCTTGGTATCAGTTTGAAAAACAATCAGGGAATGTGCAGTTTGGCGACAATTTCAAAATCCTTATCAATATTAGCCTTCATTCCATCAATTAGTCATATCAAGGAGGATACATCGTGTTCCAGATTCATCTAAAGGATGTCTTTTCTGATATTAGTCTTCCAAATACTACCCTCTTTAGTTAACCTACTTGGAGGTGATTGCCTGGTGGAGAAATTCTTCCTTTCTAATCTATTGCATTCAAATAAAGTTCAAACATACGCAATAGAAAATATATAACATCGTATTTAAAAAATAAATGAACACAAAAAATATAGATTCTAGATCTAAATTTAGATCAACAACTCTTGTTCTTGGTGTACCTGCTGATAGAAACAAACTCTTGTTCTCGATTTATCTACTGACAGAGAATAGAGTTAGAAAAAAAAATAAACAGTCTGCGCTTCAGACACGGATCTAGATCTAAATCAAAGTATCATTTATATTAGGCCTGTTGAGCGTGTTTTATAACGCCTGCTTCTTTTGTGGATTCCTCTGACAGTCTGAACCACAGGGCGTGAAACGCCACGCCCATATTTCCTTGAACTCTGATTCCTTTCACGTTATTCTTTGTTGAACTTCGGAGAAAAAAATAAATCAGACACTGGGAAGTGTTTAAATGGGAGGTGGGAGGAGATAATTTTCTTGGAAATCGCGATAGCTTGATTACACGGAGCAGATTCATCAATGAGTTGCGTGACGTTTAAGATGACTATTATGTTTAATGTCTTGTCAACTTTTGATTATTAACCATAACTTGTTTTGCTGTTAAGTTCAAGCCCCTTTCTTTTGCTTTCAAAGTAAACCGAATCTACAAGCTTTTGTAAATCAGCAGTTTCATTTTCTGCAATCCTGACTATCATCTGCATACCGAACATTATTTATTATCTTTAGACCTACATCGAATTTGATTCCAGGCATGTCCCCTACATTATTTTCAATAATGATTTCGCTGTACAGTGAGAAAAGGGTGACAGCATACAGCCCAGTCACCTTAGCTTTATTTTTTCTGTTTCAAAAGAGCTAACTTGGTTCTCATTCCTCATTGCAAAAAAAAAAAAAAAAAAGCAGTCTGCCATCAGTTTAATTAAAATTATGATTCTGAAATATTTTCCATCTACAATTTATATCTGCTTGCGTTAAGTCAATAATTCATCATTTCACTCTGTCGAAGCCTTTAATATAATCGATGAAACTTATATGGATATCTTTTTTTCTAGAGCTCTTTCAGTCATAGCGTATTGTATTGGTTGTTCCTTTCCCTTCAACAAATCTGCACTGTTGATGATTATTTTCTCTCCGGTTCGAATGTCATCATTATGAATATGTGATTATTAAAAATGTATTTGTGTTATGTTTAATTAGACTGAGTTAGTGTTCTATGTTGTGAATATTCAGTGACTTTATGTTTTTTTTCTTGCTTGCTCGGTTTTGTTTTTGCCGGGCGATAAAAATAGATTTTGTCATATCGAACGGCAGGCCTAGATTGTCTGTATCGTACGTATCTCGATTGAGGTCCGCAAATTTCCATTTCATTACATCAACCTATCTTTCTCTCGTCGTCAAAAATACCTTGTACATGTATACATCCGGTATAATAATATTCTGATCACCTGTTCAATATTTTATTCCTATCCATAATGATATTTCCACTCTTGCCTTGCAAATGCAAGCGTCCATTTGATGAGCTTCCTACAATTTTTTCATCTTTTTTTTTTAATTTGATGGTGCAATCTTTATAAAGGTGATCAATCCTTTGAACTTTATCATTCAGCCAAATGCTTTTGATTCCTTCACATGCTCTGTTCGTGTCTCTCAGCAGGTATTCATCTTTTTTTTCTTTTTCTTCCCTTTCCTTCCCGTCTTTTATTCACTCAGCTCATCATTTCTTCGGTGTTTTATATTTTTGTTTCGCTCTTTTTTTCAATTTCTGATATCATTTCAATGTCTGGCTCTAGAACAATGAATAGAAAATTTTCAATCTATGTTCCCATTTCTCTTATGCTTCTTCCAATCCGTGTTTAGCTTCCATTGCTTCCCTTACTGTAAAACTTGATGATGATTGATCATACAAGGCAGGTAGTTTTCATGCAAATAGAGCTAAGCAAGCTGTGCTTTACTGACTGTGAAGCTGATCGAGCATCGTGTTTTGCTATCAGTCTATCACATCAACATGCTATCAATTTTTTGTGTACGTTTACGGTGAACTATCAATACAATTAATGAACATTCGTTGTTACTAGAACACGATTTCCCATGATAATTTTTATATTTATAGAACAGCATATTTTTTTCACATAAATCAAACTATTTCAAAGCTTTATGCTCCGATTCATTATGAAATTAATTGTAAGATAACCTGAGAGTGAGATCCTGAAACAATACATTTGTCTTGAGACTAGCACTAAAGAATAGATTTCACAGAATACAATTTTTGACAGAAAAAGAAAGATTTGGATTGTTTTCCAGTCTTTTTTAAATGCATTATTTTTTTTTTTTTTTGGGGGGGGAGATCTATAAATTATGTTTGTTGAAAGTTGATATAGCTCTAACCTATTTACAACATTGAAAATGTACAGTTAAGGCTTTTCCAATTGTTTCTTGTTTGACTATTCAAAATGTTCAAAATGCGCCTTCTGACTGAGACTGGTCTTGACACATTTAAAGCTTTTGATATTTAGAAATTAGAGCATTTCTCGTCGCTTTTTTTTATTTGTTTAACTCCTTTTTCCGTCAATATTTGAAATTACACACATCTCAAAATATATCTTAATGTAAAGAGGCACTGATCAGCAAATCGAAAGAATTTTCTGCATGCCAAAAAATAAAAACCAAAACAAATTAAAGGAAAAGAACAGAGCTACAGGCAAAGAAAAGGAAACATAATGTAACACACGAGATTGAACCCTGTTTTATGAATGTGCACAAGCAAACTTTATTACGTATAAATTATAAATTCCAATAATTTACATCATGTATCTAAAATGCTTTCCATTAGAACAGGACAAACAAAGAGAAAAAAAAAGCCATTTACAAAATCAGAGCCATTATCAATTGAACAATTTTGGAGTATAACACAGAGATGCTCCCTGGGGGAAATTTTGAGAAGTTTGAAAACTTTTGAGAGTGTACAATTTTTTACTTTATCAATGTAGGGCTGCGAACTCTTTCCTTAAGAAAATAGTATCATAAGCTTTCAAAATGCCTAACTCCCCCCCTAAGGCCCGGTGCATACAAGGTAATTCTGTCACCTGCATTTTTCACAGCCACAAAACCCAACTTGGGGCACACAATTTGGAGTTCCCGCAAAATTTGGCATTTTAGAGACACTTCAATCTAGTGTCATAATTGTCCGTCAATAGTAAAGATGGAAATAAAAAAAAGGAAAATACCAAACATTTTGTACGTTTCAATAATTTTACATTTCTAGTTCTCAA
>BLXT01007988.1:780950-803868 GCA_019648995.1 Plakobranchus ocellatus
AAAAAATGAATGCTTCACAAGTAGGACACTATCATAGTCCTAAAAACAATAGTCAAACATGACGCTATTCCAGGAAAAAAAAATGGCATACCTTTAATGATTACATTTCTGAAATATTTGAAATGTTCTTAAAAGTAATTAGTTTCAAAGGCATACTGTCATTAAAAAAAAAAAATTGGCTTTGAAACATCATAGAAACAGGTGTAAAATGGAGAGAAAGTCGAACAAAAGTGAAAACATGAATACCTGATTTGCCTAAGGAGCATTTTGAAAAATGAAGGATAAAAGCACCACGGGTTAAGATGGTAAATTTATATTCAATCTAGAAAAAGTCTCTACCTAGCTGATTTCTCACAGCTGACGTCATTACGATACTTTTTTTTGATCAAGCACTGTCAAATCCAAGCTCTAAAAGAGTTCAAACAAAATGTTAGTTCATTGAGAACAATTTTGAATCACAAATGAACTTTTGGATTCCTTGAAAAGTTTTGTTTTCAGGGGAAAAATCCACAAACAAAATGTCCACACTTGCCACCATGGATACGGTTTTTCCAGAAAGAATAAAGGTGTGCGGTTGAAAAGGCTGATTTAAGGAAGACAAAGAATAAATATTGTAAATGTGAGGATAAAACCAGTTAAACCAATGGCTGGTTTGGTTTTTTCTTTTCTTTTCGTATATAACCAAGGTGATCTCAGGCTTTCAGGCCTGGATGCCAGTGGTGGGGCTCGAACCCCTGACACAGAGGGATCCTTGCAGATGTCAGGGAGAATTTGCTATCCACAATAGGAAATAAACCTAATTTTACTGAAAGGAGTAAAGAAAAAGATTGTAAGCAAAACCACCACAGTGATAAATGAGAAGATATTTTAACAACGAAAACAAAAGTTCTCAACCCAACTGTGCTGCCCGTTATCGATTTTCAAGCCGATACAACATTCACACAATTCACATACACAGTCAATAAGTTATAGTCCTGTCACAAATATCTCTCTCTCTCTATCTCTTTCATTCTCTGCTGACATTTTCATTTCATGCATTTTTGTTAATAACAATAACATACAGCAGAATAAAATAAAAAAAATGTACTTGCTGTTGACTCCATTTTGTATTTGCATTCTTCTATTTGTTTTGTTGTTTGCTTTCTTCACTGTCAAGCAAAAAGTTTATCTGGTTTCTGTTTCCCCTTTTCTCATATTGAAATAAAAATGTTATGCTAAATTAAAATAAGAAAAAGGATAAATTTAGCCTCACCATCCTAGTAAATTCATTGGGCCGGAGCACAATTTAACAAATTGGGTCTTCTTTTCAATTGTTGCTTAATTGTGCCTAAGGCAAAGTAAGTAAAATAAAATTTGAGAGATGTTGAATGAAATTTTGAGTTGGGCAAGCTATATATTTCAACAAAGTCTCCAAGACAAATGAAAGTATTGCTATCAACAGTGATAACAGATGATGTTACAGCTAATAAAAACCAAAAGAAAAAACTATCTTAATATTTATTTCAAATCCATAATAAGGGGGCCTCCAAAAACAAAAACTGCTGCATATCTTTTAACAACAGGATTTTATATGACCGAAGAACAAGAGAAATGTGCATTAATGCTGAGGGTTTGTGCCCCCTGTTTTTTAATCTCTCTAAAATGCTTCTATATTTGGCTATGTTATTTTTTATTATACATAAATAAATGGTCAAAAAAAATCAAAAACAAAAAAAAAGGAAAAAAATCCACCCCTTAAAGAGTTTGATTATCTGCAGTTTTGCCACTTAAATAATTCTAAAGCTCTACTGAGTAATGAATTACAGATGAAAATGAACCCATGGCCAATAAAGATATATAACAATAACATAACATGTTTATAAAACACCTTTTGCTAGGAGTACTATAAATATAAAAAACATTTTAATCTACAAAAATATTCATATGACTGTTCAAAAAAAAAATTATAGTTCTTGGAAAATACACTGGAAAAAAAAAAAATCATTACGATATGAATGAAATCTAATTTTAATCTCTTAAATGCCTTGTCTGCAGTTTGAGGATTGCTTACACTTACACACAAGCTTGGGGCTACTGCAAAAGCTGTCTACGATATGTATGTTTCACGAATCCCTTTACATACTTTATAGATAGCCCGCAACCACATATTTATGGGAGTGTGTGTACATATATTTATGTTATATTCATATATATATAAATCCCCCTCCCCTTGCTAAAAGAATCATGGTATGTTTGAGGTATGTTTCCATCCATTTTTATTCAATAAAATGAATCGCAATCTTGAATGTGAAGCGATGGGATTTTAGACATCTCCCTTGAAACACAACGGCTGATTTCTGTGACCTTAGCGATTTCTCTTTTGGCGTCACAAGACTTGACCATCTTGTATCAGAGGAGGAAGAAGTATCAGAAGCTCACACATAGAATTGACAGCAACACTAAAGATATTCTTTAAAAAGTTTTGCTCTCCTAGAGACAGTACGTTGGAGCAGAGGAAACCCATTATACTGCAGCCAGAAAGGTGGACACTATCCGCGTCATCCGAGCGACAGTATACTGGATTGGAGGTAATCACACTGCAGTGATGTGGGTTGGTTTGTTGTATCCATGTCGTCTGTTTCATCCTGTTCACCGTTTTCCTGAGGCTTTCCTGCCATCTCCGAGCCTTGCGGGGAGGTAGATGAGGAGCCGCTGGGGTGAGTGCCTGTGGTGTGGTTTTGAACATGCACAACAGGGATGGGAATAGCGCCAGGTGGGAGGGTGGTTGTGGCGGGCCATGGGGCAGCTGGACCTCCCAACTGTTTCCTTTGGTAGACTAAAACATATGCTGCATTGGTCTGTCAAAGTGGGAAAAGAAAAAAGGAGCAGTTGAAGTATATTTGGAAGTCTTAGTAGGCCATTTGCATGAGTCATTTTCAAAATCAGGCTAATGTTGGGGACCGATTTGTTTCTGAAACAAACTAGAATGTCCAAAGATAAATATGAAGAAGTTTCAATCGTTTCCTAGAGCTATTTTGGAAAAGGGGATTGGCCGCTCTTGCCGACAGACTGGCCAAAAAATATTCTTAAATCTTTGAGGCTCATTGGCCCAAAAAATGTTAAATCTTCAAGGCTCAAAGCTTGGAAATATGGTGATCACAGATATTGATAATTATATGAAAGCTGGGCTGCACAAGCGTATTCCTTTGACATGTCTTGTATTAAAGTTGAAGATCTCACAATCGCAGTGAGTGTTCTATCAGCTATCTCCACCCTTTCAAGAAAACTATGTGAGTTTGGTTTGAATGTGGAAATAATTTATGCTGAGATCTGTAGCTTGCAGTCTGAACATTTTTACTCTTGGGGGATAGACAATAACTGACACATTATCCCATTTGTACTAATTGTGGGGACTTTCTGCCGCAGAATCTCACTGCCACCAGCACTCAGCATGCCGAGGGTGAAAAAAGCCTCAGATCACCCACAAACAAATGGAATGTATGGCATAAATAACTAAATAAATGACCATTTTTCTCTCACCACAGTGGCCTCTTCCGATGAGCTGCTCACGCTAGAATCGTCAAAGCAATACCAGGCATTGTCATCTTTATTCTTGGCAAAAGCAGTGTCTGGTAAACATAGGGCAAAAAAAAAACCTCAGTCATCTCAAGGAAATTAAAGAAATTTTTCAAACTGACTTCTTTCAATAGACAGTCCTGATTTACCCAAAAATGTAATGAGCAGTTTTAAAGCCATCCACTTTAAAGGATATAACCATTTTCTTAGATCAACTACCACATGTGTCATCCCAAAAATGCATTGCAGGAGGCACAAAAAATACAAAGATAAATATTGCTTCTACTATGTATTTTTCTCCCAAAATCTAAGTTTTAGAGGTGTATTGAAATTTTCAGGTCATTTGATATGAATTGACAGAGCTCTATGGAATGCCCTAAAACCTTTTTTTTTTAAGTTTCTATGACCCAGCTTTTCTACAAAATACCTCATTTTGTGGACGCTCTGCAGGTATTAGCATAGCTATACAAGTTTTCTTTTTTTAGGAGTACCACAGAAAACCACAGACATACCAACACTTACAATGTCCACCCCCCAGTCCGCCATAGTGGTTTGTCACTGCAATCAGGTCATACACATTATTCACAGATGTCTCTTCATTTATTATATAGTTGCGAAGATCAAGACCTCTGTTGAAAAAATATTTTAAAAAAAAGGAAAAATAATGAGTCAAATTTTAAAGACTGCTCACGCTAGAATCGTGCGTCCTAAACTTATGGCATTTACAGTGTAACAAAGGTCAACAAAATAGCCTTAAAAAAGATTACGATCACGAAAAAAGGCAACAAAGTGCTGTCAGATGCTTTGTTTTTAAAGGATACTTTCATTTCAAAATTCTCAATTCACATTCATTGCCAGCATCAAAATGCAAGTTTTGAAAAAGATCTGAAATCCTCAGAGGCAAGCTCAAACTCTGACAGACACAACAGAAACAACATGCGTAAAGTTATACATCAAACCAGCTACTCCATAATAGAACCTCATTTAAAAAACATATATTAAATTATACTGCAAAATACTCAATTAGACTGTCTTTATCTCTTGTCATTTGGATTGAAGATATTGAAGAGCTTATGACTGAGTGTGGTCTGATCTGAGTGATTAACAGACAAACTACAAATATTTTGGCTGCTTCAAGAACCACTCAGACAGGAGTAGGTCAAGATGATTTGCAAGCAAATTTGCAAATAGAAAATAGGCAAGTTTTACTGACAGTTTGATAAAGCTGGTGTGCCTCTGGGCAAAAACTGTGGAATATTGCGTCTAATCTTTGACAATAAAAATCTGCCAAATGAGGCTAAACTGTAAAAATCCATAATACAGCCACGATGAACTATTAATCCTAACAATCTGTTACTTTCTGTTTGGGATGCCTTTGTTTAAAGCATGGAACATAAATGAGCACACATTGCAGATTGGCTTACTCTGGTCAGACAGCAAGGGGTTATTTTAACAGCAGATCATAAATCATAGAGATACAATTCATTAGAATACTAAGATATGCCAAAACACCTACACGCAACTTGTGTCTCATTGCACAATCATAATCAGCCTGCACAAAGCTCTCTCAATCCCATAGAAATTATCCAACTGCATGGGACCAATAATGACATGTGGCAAAGAAGACACAATACAAAGAGTAAATGGTGACCTGTTCTCATTTGATTGAATGATTATGCCTTCACTTACTCTTTAGATTGCACACTTATCTTATCCTACATAGAATTTCGTATAAGCCTTTTACTTTTAGCATTACGATGGAGACTTACTTTGTAGGAAACTCAACAAGGACATCAATTTTGTCCCTGGCCTGCCGGTTGTAATGGAATCGCTTCAGGTGAATGATAAGAATATCAGGCAGTGACCACAAGTCAAATTTTTTAGTTGCTTGTTTATGCTGCTTGCAGTCCGGACAATACCTGTAAGGCCAAAAAAAAAAATACTACAATTTTGGAATTTTTCAAAATCCATTGCAAGAAATATTTTCTTTCATAAGCACAAAAAAATTCCTTCTCTTTTTTTTTTAATAAATTTTTAAAACTCAAATATTAAGTAGCGTTAAAATTATTTTTCCACCAATTTCTTTTTTCTCCCTCACATCAAAATGTTAACCAAGGACATGATCATTTTGCATATTGAGGGAGGCAGTGGATGATGTTTTTTTTGGAGTGAGTGCATTATACACTGATGAAGGCCTGGTTGATTTGGAAAACTGCCCTGATGAGATGTTTAAAATTTCTTTCTGTGGCGCCAAATTTTGGATTCATAAAATATCCTGAGGTTTCAGCAAAGAGCCACTGGCATGAATATTAACAAAACTAGCCAGACACATTGCTTATTTGTATATTATTTCACTTAAAGATATTCTCAAGAAAACAAAAAATTGCAACCAAATATTTGATGCTGTTTTTTCCGATTAGCTTTGACTTGCAACAAAGTTTTGGAACATTATTGTAATTAAAAATATGTGTACCTACATATTTAATAAGGTTTAAATAAGATTACAAATGTCGCTTTGTAAAACCGTAAAACAGCTTTGGGATTTTAAAATATGCCCACATTAAATGGCATGATCTAGAGTAACATATCTATATTTTTGTGGATTTTATTGACGCTCCACAAAAATTTGTGTAGGCATTACACATTTGAGCTTAGCTCCATTATATTAAGGTATTTGGATACATGCGCATTCAAAATTGATCTATTTAGGCTAAGTTATAAACGCACTTTCTCATTCTCCAAAACAAATACAGTAAAAATAAAAAAAGCAAGAGAATAAGTTTCATACCTCAAACTTTAAATAAAATATTTATATTTTGACTGAATGCATATTCAGTCTTATATAAGAAACAAGGCTTTGAGGCACACACACCCAAAAATACTATTCCAAGGCTTGTATATAGCCTCTCGACTGAGATTTCTTCTTTTCCTGAGTAGAGGTTATTTTTCTATGCAACAGTCTAAGGGTAATGCGATACACTATGTCCTAAATAGCAACCTTGAGTTTTAAAAAAATGTTAATAATTTTTTTTCTACATCTGACAAATGGAAAGGAACAGGCCTCTTTAAGAAGGGTTATTTTCACTTTTTGTATAGTAACTCACTTAAATAATTAGATTAAAAAGAACTTTTACAAAATGAAGGTTAACCATACCAGGGATCTTGCACGCTAAGCTGCTCTTCTTTCATGAACAGTTTGAGGCAGTCATCCAACTGGATCACAATCTTCTTCTGGCCCATACGTTGTTTCATGCTAGCATGCTCCTCAAAACTCTAGAATGAATTTGGAATGGAGGGAAGGAGGAAAATGAACCACCTGGAAGCTCTAGGGGTTTTTGGTGTCTTTGAGTTGGGCTTTTGATTTCGTTAGAACATCCTAATAAAATGAATTTATGCTGCACTTTTCCACATTACACAGAATTCAGAACAAATGTTTTTATTCCTAAAAAAAAAAAGCATAACTTGGAGGAGAAAGGCAAAAGTAAGCAAAATTGAATTAGTTCGTAATGACTACTCCTGTGAAAAAAGAAAACTTCAGTTAAAAAAACAAAAAAAACTTCAGAGGGCCAATAATTCTCACCACATAACTATAAAAGACCTACAAGAATCTTCAGTCAAAAGGCATGCTTAGTGGCAATGTGATACCAGAATTCGAACAGGTAATGATTCATACCTCTGCAGCTTTATCATCAAAGAATCTGTCCTTTGCAGCCTTGCTCCAATCCACGGCAACATGAGTTCGATCTAAAAAAAAGTTTTAAACAATCCAGCGTTAATTTGTGCAGGAAAAAGGCTTTATGCAATAAAAAAAAAATATGCATAGACAGATAGATTTTAAAAAATCTGGTTGGTTACATAGTTAACAATAATGGTTGAATATCCTACTCTTATATTTTTTTTTTTCAACAGTCACAAAACTTGAAAAAGTTAAATATTTTAGCTGCACCGAACTCAGGTGACAATTTAAACTGGCAAGGTGGTTTGCGAATAACTTTGAAGACTGTTTAGATTTTAAAAAACTGTAGTAGTCACCGGTCATTCGAAGAGGCTTCCCGTCATCCACCAACACAGTTCCTGTCTCGTCTCTGCCAAAACTATTGACAGCACGCAGTGTGAAGATACGCCGAGCTCTGGAGGATGATGAAGCTTGAGAAGTGGAGCCGCTGTGGCAGGAGGCGAACTTGTTGCTGTTATTGTCACTATCAGCCACTGTGGTTTCCATCATCTGGTCTAAATTGTGTAAAAAAATTGTTTGTTTTTTGTTTTTTTTTTAAATCTATTTCTTAACTGCTTGCAAATTAAAAAACCTAAGACACTTTCATTCCTACCATTATACTCAAGACAAACTGAACGTATTGGAATATTAAAACCAAAACTACCAAAAAAAAATATGATTTTAGTTGAAGCAAACTGGAGGGAAGATAATACTGAGTCAGTGCTTGTGCAGCAAGCTAACAGAGTGTCACATATGTAATAGAATAAGACTCACTTTTTTTTTTATCTTTGTTGGATGAGGTTATTACTTTTGATGACTCATTCTTATTTTAGCCACTCGGCACAGTAAAATAAAGAGATTTCAAATTTGAGATTTGCCTTACTTTGAACTACTCGTGAGCACAAAAAAAATTGCCGTTTTCTGACAAAATACTGCACAAAAATAAAAATTTGAAGCCTACACTGAATTTGGATTATCAGCAATTCATTTTATCACGATTTGATAATAAAGAGCTTCTTTATATACATATAGGTTACAATGCTTACCATTCGCTGAATGACCATTGCTGGCTTCTCCGCCCTCCCCATTCTCTCCCAACATTCCATTGCTTGCACCAGCAGCAGACAAGCAAGAGTTATCTACTGAAGAATCACTCTCAATATCGTCTTCTGAATCATCTTTTATAGGCTCTCCTTGCCATTCTTCGTCATCTGCAGGGGTCCTCACATAGCGCCTGTGAGTCAAACAGTAATGAAGAACAAGCATTGATATCATTATAATTATAATATAGCTATATATCTTTACAACAATATGTCATGTTTAAAATACTGCTTTTGTTTTTTGTTTTTTTTTTTTAAACATTCTATTTGGCAACGTATGCAATATGAGGTTTTCTCACACTTTAAGTTTAAGATTGACAGTGTCTGGCCCTGCTTTCATTATGACAAGATGTGATATTGTCCACATCACTTATGAGTGCCATGAGAGCAAAGCCAAAACTCTGGCAATTATGTTACTTAGTCCTGCACCTATTCATTTTAAGTGGTTCATGCAATACCCTCTTTCTCCAAAACAAAAAAAAAACCTTTATAGAAGAATTAAGTACTAACATCATCAGTGTGAGACCTGCTGCATGGACTGTGAGACTGAAGTAATGAAAGTTGCACTTTAAAGTAGTTAAACAACCTGCACCCAAAAAACGCAATCAGGGTGGTGAAAAAAGAAAAAGAATACAAACTGTAATAACAGTCCGTTTTGACTGGAGCAAATCACAGGAGGCTTTCAATAACATTTTCAAACAAAATAACATACACATTTTTCTAGGTCAATGTAATTCAATAAGACAGATAAAAAATTAGGATGTGTAAACCTTGTAAAGGAAAAAAAATCAGAACTCATCCAATTTTTTTACTTATCTTTATATATATTAAACAGAGAGAGAGAGAGAGAGAGAGAGAGAGAGAGATAGTGAATCTTACACAGACAGCTTTTGAGAAAGAACGATGGCATAATATTCTGATTTTCAAACTGGCTGAATTATAAGAAGAGAAATCTTGGATTCTATAAAAATCTTACAGAGAGATATCAATTAAAAGTGGTACAGTACATTGCTTTGTGTAAATTCAAAATATGGAGATAAACATACAAACTGATGAAGTTATATCATCATCAAGAAAGTGACAGATATAAAATGAGAAACTTACGACATTCTCATCAACAAAAGTTGGTACAGCTTTTCATAGGTGCAATCTTGTCGCGGAACAGCTAGGAGCAAGGGATGACCAAAGAGAGGCTGGCTTGACACTGAGTTTTGATCTGAATGGGTAGCGCTATATCTGAAATATGTAGAAGGAAGAAACCATGAGGTTCTTAAAACTTAATAAGATTAACTACATAGCTTAAAAAGCACTGAAAAAAAAAATAAAGAGAATGCACTAGAAAAGCACTACAAAATCTAAACTGCTTTTAAAAACATATGATTTGCTGTTTTCAATGACCATTGTCAAATATGGGAGGTACAAATCTGTTATTTAATTTACAAAGAAATGCTGTTTAGTGATATTAGTATAAGAAATTTTTTAAACAACAAAAATTGTTATCACCATTGCCTCTAACGAATCAACAATGCCCAAAAGCAACAAATAAAGGATGAGGAATCAAGAGCAATGTTAGAGAGCTAAGAGTGTCACTTAAATTTAAAAAAAAAAACAAAAAAATTGGGGGGCAGAGGGAGAGAGGTAGAAAAGAGAGTACTTCTATTATTTTTATCAATATTTCTCAGCTTGAAGTTCCTTCTAGGGAACTGATTTCCTCAGGCTGCACCTTGTATACATTCTGATATCTGATAAATAATTTCTTCTTTCTATCAATATTTCTCAGCCTGAAGTTCCTTCAAAGGAACTGATTTCCTCAGGCTGCACCTTGTATACATTCTGATATCTGATGAATATAATTTCTTCTTTCTATCAATATTTCTCAGCCTGAAGTTCCTTCAAAGGAACTGATTGCGTCAGGCTGCACCTTGTATACATTCTGATATCTGATAAATAATTTCTTCGATCATGGAGTTTTCTGAAAAAGGGAAGTCTGACCATAGGCATTTTTAAAATATCCAAAGTTAAGAGCTACATTTTCATCTTACCTTTTTTCCCTGAAGTAGATGGGTAGAATCATTGTATTTGGGTCCTTGATGTTACTGTTTGGAATCTCATAACTGTGGATCGTAGAAGTAAATGACATACATGCACTTGAGAAAAGTAATAAATCAATTCATAGAATTGTTTTAATAGGTTTTCACGCCAAAAGTACAGTTGTATTGAATTTGATTGTTTACAATCTCAAGACTTGTAAAAAAATTTTTCAAAATTGAAGTTAATATCATGGGAAAAGGGTTCAAGTTGATATTTTTTTTCCCCGCTATTTAGAAAGCTTATCCGTACGTTATTTGCTTTGTTTTCTGCAAATTGTTAACCTGCGCCTTCTAAACAAATTCAAGCGAAAGATTTCAAATGATATCAAAACATGTGCAAAATAAATAATAAATTTGATGAGTTGCTGTGCAAGATTATACGCTTAAAAAAAAAATAACTGCAGTTTGTGATGTTTTTTTTTTAATATTTCAGGTTAAACTCCGCCTTGAGTAGGGCGGCAGTGTTTTAACCTTAAAACAATTATGGAATCTTCTCCATATATGGAATTAAATCCATATGGTCTTGTGAAGATTCTACACCATATCTGTACGATTTTTAAAATTTTTTTTCTTTGGAAAAAATATATATCTATACCACGCAATTAACCATATCTTTAAATGAGCATCTGCTAATGCTATTCCATGCTGAAATCAAGGGCCAAAGATCTCCACAGGATTTCTTTACATCCATTCTTGAACATTCTTGATACAGCTGCTTGGGTGTTGAAAAATGTTTGTGTGGTGATGGTGCAAAATTCATGTTTTGTGGCGTAGCAATTGCTATGATCTTTATACAGTTGCATAACTGTTAACATTTTGACAGACTGGAAATCTACTCAAAGAATTTAAAGTTTTGTCTTCCATTCAGTTTAAAACCAAAATCAAACTTTAAAAAGTTAAAGTACTTACATAAAAATATCGTCCCTATCCAGTATGTGGTTGACACCCTCATCAAAGGTAAAAATCTTGTGAAATTTGTGGTTGTAAACATCGGTGACCACCATCTGAGGGAAAGTTTGAAAGAGAGGTTGTTCAATAAATCAATGTCAGAAAAGATGGATTAACGCCAATATCACACAGCTTTCAAAAACTATTGAATTGTGTAAACATATTGCTGTTGGTTTTGGGGGGTTTTTTTCTTCACTTGATTATCTGCCTCATGCATAAAATTTCAAAATAATTTTCATAGTGTTAGAGACCAATTTGTCAGTATAGACAAAATAACATATATATTTACAAACATGAAAAGGTATTCCATAAATGTTAAAGTTGCAGACATTAGCCTATATACAGTTACTGATGTCAAGTTAATTGTCATATATATACCGTTAAATTAAATCTTTTTTCTTTTTTTTTTTTTTTGTGACAGAAAAGATACTTGAACTGTCTCAACAAATTTTTTTTAAAAATAGAGATAATTTTTTCTCCAATAGAATTTAGTTGTACACTTTCTTGGCAACATAGTATGTAGTACCACAATCAAGACACATGAGTGTAGGAAGATCATTTTCACATTTTGTCACCCACTGCCTTATAGTCCTGTAAAAGATTTGAAGACTCACCCGGTCATATGGAACATCCACTTCTTTTGACAAAGCTTTGCACAGGTCTTGAATGCTGCCTGTCTTAGGCACTGTCAGTTTAAGCTGAGGATCAAAAAAATTACAATAAATTTTAGTTTTTAAATGCATACAGCAATGTAGGATTACCAATTTGTCTCTACCTCTTCTGTGAGAACATTGCTAATCTGTTGTAGGTTACGGAAAAAAAAAAACTGCACACTCCTTGTGCAAATAAAAGATTTTACATTGGCACTTATCGAGCGTTGTCATCCAGTCAAGAGGGTGACAAAATGATTATATCATCAATTTTTTTTGTTGGTTTATTTGCATTTAAATTGTTTTAATGTTCTGTTGCTGATTTCACTAAAATTTAATTTACCAAAACACTACTGTCTGTTTCATGCTGTTCAATTGCATGCCTTGATGAACAAATGTCTTGACTGGCATAAAGAAAAAGATGCTGAAATGCATAGTCACCCCTTCATAAGAATAGAGCCTGCCTTTTACTTCTATAGGCAATCTCTGCCCACCCAGACCTATATTAGCATACAACCTTGTTTCTCGCTTATATTGGCAATGATCACCCACCCACATACTTCCTTTTGTCAAATTTAACATTTACCTGCATAGGTTTTTCCTCAGGGTGAAGTGGAACCCATATCACATCCATCTGTCTCTCTTTCTTGACCACAGGCAAAGGTAAAGACAGGTAACAGAAAGGATCAAAGGTCACAGAGATCTTCTCACAGTCTGGACAACGCACTGTTGACTTGAGGAGGGCATGGAAAATGTCGACAATGATGGAGTCATTGCGCTTTTTGTAATTCTCCCAGGCTTCTTCGGCCACAACCTGTTGTACAATAAAAATTACAAGAAACTTGAAACAATTGAGTTGTAAACTAACAGTGCTTGCTTTTTTTTTTATTGAGAGAGAAGAGACAGTACTTTAACAAAGCACATTTCACTTCAAACACAATATCCCCAACACACACAAAAGGGACTGAGTTTTGATTATCTCCTACATTTTTTACGCCTCAAAAAGAGTTAATTCAAATTTTCACTGTCAATGCTCTAAGATCTAGAGAAGCAACAATACAATTTAAAGTTATCATCAAACTGCTCACAATCAAGTTAAAAAAAAAAAGCGGCAAAGATCACTCTATGATGTTATCCACATAGATGGGAATCTTTGTAGAAGAAGAATGCAGCTTTTAGAACTTCTTTATTTTGGTAACAAATGAATTTCAAGTATTGATAAGGTAACATTCTAGAATTTCACTTTTTTTTTGTTCAAATGTGATCCACAACAAATTTTTTTTTTTTTTTTTTTTTTAACAAATGCATACTATCCACTGTGTCCATTTGTGGACCTTTGATGTGGCTGTATCTCACCTTTCACTTTCTTTCTTTCAAAGTTTTTCTGTGCTGTTTTGTTGCTTTTACCTTGTTTTTTTTATTTTTTTTTTTTAGCTCAAAAGTTTGTAAGAGCCAATCTCTTGAGATTAATTCTGATGAATCAAGTGCCAAACATAACGTTTTTTGAGATTAAAGAATTTTAGTGTTTTTTTCCCTTCTTTTCCACTGCCTTATTTAAACTATTGACACCTCATACCCTTGCACAGAATTACATTGTCCAGTTTTTATGATATGCACTTTCTGGCTGTCTCAATCATGTACGATTTCTGACTGATCCCGAAACAAATACTTGTATTTTGTAGATCTTTACAAAACTTCGTCATTGCAGATAGATGTCCGCATCATGCCTATACTTCAAATTCAATTTTCTATTCACCTTATCAGGTCTTCCTCCAGAGTCTTTGAGTTCGATGTATGGTTTCTTCCGTATCCTATTGAGGTCTTCATGCAGTCCATCCAGTAGGAAAGCCATCAACTCTTGGGAATCCTGCTGTTGGTAGCCTGAGAACTGAGGTGCAAACCTTCCCACAGCAATCTAAACAGACCAAAAAAAAACCCCATTTTTCATTTAAAAAAAAACAACAAAAAATAAAGTTGGAAAACTTTATTTCACTGCAATTGCACATTTTCATTAGTGTATAGCAATGTACAACTTCCTCGATCAAAACAAATCACTACAAATATTACTCTACAAATAGTTTGAAAAAGCTGATAGTCTGATAATAATAATCTTAAGCTCACAGAGAGCTCAAGCTTTACAAATGCATGCAAAAAACCTTAAATTAAAGCTGTCGGCATTTTCAGAAACATGATGTCTTCTCCTTGATTTCATATTCCTTTCAATGGAAGGTGTGGATCCATAACAAATCTCTAACATATGATTGACATGCTCATAATTTTACCATCACAGACAAAGGTCACTGACAAACCTTAAAGTTTCTGGGAACTGTGTGACTGCGCTGGCCTGACCAAATATCTCGTACCAATTCATTGTAGGAAACTGCGATCTCTCCCCTCATACCCAGAGGATTCTTTTTGTTTAGCTCCTTCTCCCACTGAGAGCTTAACATGTACTCTGTGAGTTGTGGCACATTGCTCATGCACTGAGGAAAATCAAATTTTGTGTTGTCACAAGGTAAATAGGTTAACAACAATATCTTTAAGCATTATTTTTCTTCAGTAAATGTCTACAACAAATATCTCAGCAAAATAACTTTACAGTTACAACTGAATATTTAATATCTAGCTAAATGCGACATCATTTATCAAAGGTGTATAAACTCATTTATCAACATGCATCTCTTATGAAGTGATTGATAGCAACATAATCATCCTGCAGAAATACGTAAGTTTTGTATTTCCCTTAGCCTCTTCACTAATTGTGATAACTCAATTTGTTTAAAACACTTCTTCCACAGAACAAAAGGGGGGCATTACTTACCTGTAAAGCAGAGTTCATAAAGCACGTGTTGCCCAAATTAGCGAGGCCACATACTCCAGGTTTGTGGTTGCCGCCACGGTCATACCCATTCCTACTGTAGTAGTTGTTGATGGCACTGCCACTGTAACTCATTCCTGCTCCAATGCTTGAGCTCTGCTGGCTGTTGGAGATGGAGGAGTCAAAGACTGATGAGCTGCCAGCAGAACTGTAGCCTCCAGTCCTGGAATGTGTTAGCATGAGTAGAGTGATAGTCACAATAATAATAATAATAATAATAATAATAATAATAATAATAATAATAATAATAAAGTTATAAAAATTACTAAAAACCTATGAAATAATAGAAAATATGCTGATGAAAATTGCATAAATTTGTTTTGAAGAAATAAAATACGATTCAATGTTTTTTGAAAAAAAAAAAAAGGATCTGAGGAAAAGTAAAAAAAATTACCTTGTTGATGGATAGCCAGAAATATACGTGCTGGCACTGTGTCAAGAGGAGAAAAAAAGAAAAAAAACCCTTAACATTTAAGATAAAGAAAAGCAAAAAAAATATCATAGAAAAGATAATGGGCTCTACAATACTACTCATAAATAACAATAACACTAGGACCAAAAATAAAAATAATTACACATATAATTTTTAAAATTATTACATTTATGAATCAGATGCAACTATAGCCATAGAAAGAGCTGGCTTTTGATGCAATAGACTGCTGAATGGACAAACAAGACATCATGATATGAAAGTATTTCTTTTACATGAAATGCAACAAAGTTCACAAATGCTTCCTATGATATACATCGCAACCAAAGCATACTTCTGCTTTGTTTAACAAGTTTAAACCCTATCTATTCAGCAAATCTTACGGTAAATGCTCTAAACTACTGACCAAAGCTTGCAATTGCAAGGGGTGCTTTGCTTGAAATGAAACATTGTAAAGTTAGATGTCACAAATGTTGCTATGCTAGGGCTCAGTGAGTTAAGATTACAACGCTACTGAGTGGTGATAGTAGTTTCCTGTAATTAAGTCACAAAAGTTTATATCCTTGTTGGCCTACTGTCAAAAATTTTTCATAAGTTATGGCAATGCAACAATTTGATAACAACTGCAAGGTTAGCCTAGACCTATAATGCATGGTCAATTTTTTTTTTCCTTTTAATCCCTACTTAAAAAAATAATTTTCAGGATCTTGCAATAAAATAGAAAAAGCACAGAATGCAGATCACTTTCTGATTAATTCTAGAACAAATTTGAAAATTCCAGTTTAGAAGCTATGTCTTAAAGGATCCTGTTGATGCCTTTATATTGTAAAACAAAAATGAAATGCTTTTGCATTTTGTCTGCTCCACTCTCACTGTAGTGAAACCGATTTGTAAAACAATTAAATTATCACAAATTCAGCCATCAAATATATACAGAGCAAGTACACCACATCATTAACAATCAAAGGCAAAAATAAAATAGTACCTTTTTTGCTGTCTTGGCCATGATCCATCATCATTTTGTATTTCAACAACAATCACCTGAAAGGAAAATACACAGTATTGTGCAATAAATGAGAAAAAATATTTTTGTTTTGTGTTTACAAAAAAATCCAACGCATTATTTTAAAAAAAAGATACGTTTGAAAAGAAAAAAATAATCTCCATTTTAAAAAAGGCACGTTTGAAAAGAAAAAAACAATCTCCAAAAGGGTATGGGGAAGGGAAGAGCATAAAGAAGAAAAAGCTGACAGGACAGAATAAAAGCCAGAGAGGCAACTCATACAACAAATAAAAAAGTAAATAGGTTGGGGTTTTTTTTTCTATTTTAGTATCAAACAAAGATTGTCTTCAGTTTCTGTAACTGGTTAATTTTTTCCCCATTAAAAAAAAAAAAGATTTGTTCATGCAATTTTTTTTATATGATTTTATATGATTTCCTAAAATTAACAAACTTAAATTATAAACTGTTTATTTTTCAAATCATAATACTGTCTTCAAAATAATGATGGTGCGAGGCAGTATGTGCAAATAAAACACACAGGCAATTAAAAATCATTTTGCACTTTATGTTATTTAGAAAGAAAATTGTTAATGCTTCCATCACATCACAGAATTTAAATAAGATCAGTGGGTCTTCATGTTTGCACAGTTGGTAAGAGGGCAATGTAGATGCTTAAACATTCCTTAGAAATTTGTGAATTGCAGCTTGTGAATCATGAAGATCTTTCAACTTATTTATAAACAAATGTAACCAAAATCGGTTTAAAGAGAAATTTACTGCTGATCCAAAGCATCTAATGAAAACTGACCTGCCCTTGATAGAGCCCTGCATTTAAAAGTGTGACCTCCATGTTTTTCAGGGGCTCATACGTATTGCTCATGTAGCGGTTCCACAAACGTACTTCCTTGCTGTCTGGGATTGAGAACTGTGTGCGCATAACCTTCTCTATGGTTGCTGATAAGACATAAAAACATATCAAAAAAGGTATATTAAATAAATAGTGTCCATCAAAAAGCTTTTCTCTTTCCTTTATACACAAAATGATAAAGAGAGCTTAGTTTTTATGTTGTAACGAATGACAGTCAAATTTTTAGAAAAAAAAAAGCCTTTGAAAAAACTTAAATCTACACTCCACCAAATCTCCTTTCCTTTTTTTTTTTTTTAAATCGTACATGGTATTTTATATACATATTCATTTTCTACATAAATACGATTGTACAGAACTATTAAAAAAGAAAGAGCTATAAAAAAAGTTTTAATGTCCCCTCAATACCAAGAATCTTAAACAAAGAAAGAAACCTTGACACCACTTTCGAAAAATATTTTGGTGTCCCCTCAATACCAAGAATCTTAAACAAAGAAAGAAACCTTGACACCACTTTCGAAAAATATTTTGGTTGATGCTTTTGCTTTTCTTTTTGGAACTATCATTTGCATACCAATTGTATCTGCCCTGCTGAAGAGGTGTGTGACGACATTGGTTGTGTCCGAGTTCTCACATAATTTAAGTTCCATGAGGTACACTTCAACCTTGCAGTGCTTGACAAAAACACCCTGTTCTATTACCTTGCGAGTAATTGGTTCCTGAAATTAAAAAAAAAAATCTAGTGCTTGCAAGCAATTTACACAGAACAATACTTCAAAATCAATTCAAATTTTAAAAATTTGAATTTTTTAAAAATGTTGTGTCGTCTAAATATGATCNNCCCCCCATCATTTGCATTCAAAGATTTTGCCTTGTAAATCTATTGGGTCATTGCCAAATAGCCAACCAAAGATTGAATTCGTTTGGGCAGATCACATGCATCTCTCAGTCACAGTGAGGTACAAAACCTGGTAGGAAAGCAGGCCAAGGTAAATGAAAACACAAGCACTTACTTGATCAGGCACAGTTCCGTACCAAGAAGCAAGCTTTTCGTAGCCTTCTTTAGGCAGCAACACATAGTCCAATTCATCAACAAGATCCTCTTTCAAGACATTGGTGCTTTCTAGGATAGGCAATTAAAAAGTAAAAGGATAGAATTATTTGAAGTAAGGAATATAAAGAGATCATCAGTGAGACATGCTTAAAGTAGTGTTTTTTAAATTTTATTGGACCACTTTTTTTTTTTTGAAGGGAACAGAGGACACCAACTTATTCTTATTGTAATTGGAAAAACAAAATTCAAAACAGAAGTACAAAATTTAACTTATAATGTAGCTTTTTCAGAAAACTTTCTTATATATTATCTATGTTGCTAAGCTTCCCCTATATTCTGATATTTTCCTAGGAACATGAAACTTAAACTTATCCTGTAATTCTCTATCATAATAAAGTCATATGGTAACCTTTAACCCATGAGATGGACAATCCAAAATAATAAAAAACCTTACTTTTAAAAAGAGAGTCATTGTCGACGGGCCCTGGATGTACAGATTGGTCTCCCATATTGTGTGTGTCCCACTGGTCATAGCCCACATATTTTTTCCACTGCTTAAACCACCGCACATCCACAAGGTACCTAAGGATGAGGCAAAGGATAAAAATTACACTTGGTCTGAAATTTTTAGTTCATAGGATCTTATCCTGATGTTTTGCTAAATTTTGCTCAAATCAATACAGAAGTATGTTCAAAGAACAAAGCCTAATACAGTCAGAGTTATGCTTCTTTCTACCATGTGCCCTGTAAAGATGAAAATAAGAAAGAAAAAAAAACAAAAAAAAGGCTGTATACTTCAAGCTTTTTTTTTTTTTTAAAGAGAGCCTATTTTCAACCCTGTGGTCTAATTAATCATCTTCAAATCAGAAATAATAGAACTTTACACATTGATTGAAATTCTCCTCTAAGAAATTCCCATTTAAATTAATAAAACCTTTGACCTTTTGAATAGCTCAGCTTTATAAAATTTTTAAGATGCGGCTCATCATGAAAGATTGTAGACCATACTGGTACATTTAATATTCCACATAGGGACATTTGAAATGGCATTTCACATCCACTGCTTTGAGAAATACTTTTAACATTCAGGTTCTTGTAGATTGAACAGAAAATCAATTCTGCCATATTTTTTTTCACCTTTAACTATGTAGCAATTAAGATTAACTTGGAAATGCTTCATGAGCTTTGCTATTGTTTTTTTAGACTGATTATCCCTCTGTTCCAAGAAATACTGCAGCATTTTAAGTGAATAAACTATCACCTTCTTGTTGAGTAGGCAGGACATGTCTCCAGCGCACAAACACATTTTTTCCTTAAGTAGTATGGAATGTAAAAGAATTTGAAAGACAGCTTAAAGGTTGCTGGGAATTGCATGAGATTGCGCCTATTCACAGACTTGTGTTACATCCGTGGCCGTCAAAACTACGGCTTTACTGACCACAAAAGCCACCAATGTGTTTCATAAGTGAAGAGGGGATCACAAAAGAAGTCTTGATTTTTATATAATTAATATATTATATAATTAATTTTACATGTATATGCTGCATTACCAAATACTATTTATCACTACCATGAACTAACCATTATTACTCTTTATGTCAACTTGACAACCAAAAAAGGCAATGGATAGTTCAACAACTCGCCGAACTGCATATCAGATTTCTTTCTTTTCAGTGTATGACCTTCGTCAGTTATTGCCCTGATCCAGATATGTTCTCCAGAGAATCATGTGAGATCTGAGCCTCTCATGCCTATAATACTGAATTGATACACATAATATAATAATACAATCTAGGAGTTTTGTTTCTAATTCTTTCGCAACTGGCCAGCAAGATAACCTCTATTCTATGCATCCATTATTTCGTTAATTGCTTTGTTTTCTCTTTCCACTTGTCAGTCAACACCGCTGTTTAGTGTTTGGCCCTCTATGCATGGAGAAGAATTTTCAATGAATTTTATTCCTTGCCTAAAGGAAAAGAGCGGGTAGAGATTCAAGCCAAAACCTCCAGACAATAAAATTAATCAATAATATACAACTCGGATAGAACTTAAAAGCAAAGGTCTTAATTTTCTGAATAGAACAGTGGTTGGTTTTATCATAATCATGAAGATCGAGGTAAATCGGTGATACAATCAACTAAATCAGAGAGAAACAAATATACAATTAAGACCACCAGACTGAACCCGACATGCTTTAAATATTAGGTCACGAGAGGCGGTGTATGTTTGGTTTTGTTCTCTTTTATTTCGGCCAAAGCTGCAAATTAATGTTGACATAAAGATGGCAGTGGGGGAGAGAAAGATAATAATAGCGCGCGTGTCTATGTGAGTGACGAGGGATTGGCTTGGTGCAGATGTGAGCGATTCATTAATAACAATGATATAATGGATAATAGATAATTTACGACACATGCCAATATATGAAAGACATTTTCATTTTGCATACATAATGTGTGAAGTTTGCATTTGCAAAAAGCGTTGGTTAACACTTGCCACAGATGCCCAATTCTTTTTTTAAATAGCAAGGGAAAAAATCTGAAAATCGCGATGTCATGAAAACTGACGAGTGCGCGATATATTTCCTCTAAAAATCAGTGTCTTTTCAAAACAAAAATATGACTCAATCAGCTTTCAAATGCAGCCGCCTGGTGATATCCGTTGATGATTTGCTTTCATTCTCGCAAATTCCTAACAAAAGACAATGGATCCTTAGGCACCGAATCATCGTCGCACCTACTACAGTAGATCTTGGCTTAGCGCGCCTCCCGATTCCTGGTGGGTTTATTGACACCACAATTAAATTATAATATTAATATTACAAATGCCTTTCAGAAAACTCGATCGTCACATCTTGGGTCATAAAATCAACAACCTATCCAAAATAATTTTTTTTCAATCTAGATCAATTTCTTGATAATCTAAATGATGATATTCGATATTATCTAGACCAAGGCGATTATATTATATTTCAGACCTAGATCGAGATTTAGAAGTTATGGTGACTAGAGCATATAATTGGATCTAGAGATAATAATGGTGCCCATCTACCCTTGGTGGTTTCATAAGCACAATGAGGCCAACGATACCATGTATATCCTCAATTCACTTCTGATATACACATCAACATGAAAGAGACTAATGCCGTTGTTTACCTTCATTTTTCTTCTAAGTTTTCAAAGTATCATAAAATGTATTCTTAGAATATAAGTTGTTCCTTGCTTTTTACTTAATTTGAATAATGGTGTAGAAAGTCCAGAGGAAAAGATTTCATTTAAAAAAAAAATGTTTTCCTTGTCTTGCCAGCACATGCACGAGCACCAAGGAGACAAAAAATAAAGATTGTGCTAAGGAAAGCGTGCCGATAATTATAAAATGCAGTAACTTTATATTTTAAAATTTTTAAAAATATATTGGGATTTTACTTTCACAACTGTCGGTATATATGCAGAAGACTGAAACGTTTGAATAGTTCTAATAGATATATATTTGCAGATACCACGCTCTTTATATTTCTGTCCGGTTTTCGGTAAATGTCGGGAAACGGTTCATACTATGTAAATACTGAGGAATTATTTAAACGAAGCTTGACGTTGCTACTTTTCTTCAAGCCATCTTTTCATCGCTGTCCTTGTCTCAGCTATAATATTAGAGAGAGAGTGTAATGCTGGCTTCTCTGATCCTGTTCGCGAGGCCGCTATTATCTGATAGAGCTTCATCTCTTCACGAGCATCCACCTTGATATTCATTCCCACAGAGCTACGTTTTACTTTCCTTAGTTTTCCTCCGACTAGTATTACTGTAAAATCAGAGGGGAGGCGATATAAAAAGGAAGAAGCCACCACGCGGCATGAATTTTTGGGTATTTGTGGTACGAAAAAAAAAAACAATTCTATGATTGGAATCAAATCGTAATAAAAATTATCGAGGATAACGCATATGATCTCTGGTTTTACGCGAATGGAAAATGAAGAATATTCAAATGCTGAGGACTTAACTGCTCCCCTGTCTGCTTCATGCCAGCAAAAAAAATATGGCGATAGCTAGTAGCTACTTTTTTTTAGATTCACACCCTCTCAAACCAAAATTCGAAGGTGTTGAAGCCGTTATACATTATACCGTTTATTGTGTTGTTTTGTTTTAATTCACAATTGAACGGTGAAAAGACGGAAAGAAACTCGAAAATATAAAAGCGGCCTTTAAAAAAAAAAAAAAAAAAGTGCAAACTGTTGCTTCACATGCTTCCAAAAATGGAATTTTTTCTCATTGTAAGCACAGGGCAGGTGGTTTCTCCTAAACCTGTACTGCACACAATACTGTCACTGGTGGCCGCGCCATTTTTCCAGGAAAAGAGAACGCGGAAAATGCCTTGCTATTATTTTTTCGAGCATAAAGGACCAGTCAAGTCATTACTGCCTTTTTTTTTTTTTTAATACTGATGCCTTTAAAGCGATTTTGGATCTAAGAATGTAAAGCGCCGAAGTAAGAGCTGAATCAATTACACACGCACGGTAAACAACTTATTCACCCAAATTCTTTCATTCAGCTTCTTCTTAACATGTTTTGGCAGTATCTTTGGCATCATAGAGGTGAATGTTAATACTGTATGAACAGAATTACAGAATTATGACCC
>BLXT01007988.1:906876-917579 GCA_019648995.1 Plakobranchus ocellatus
GGGGGGGGGGGGGGAAGTGATTTTTGTTTCTTTTTTTCCTCTTCTTTGTAGCGGAAGATGAAAATTCATCCTATTTTCAAATAATGTGATAGAAACCCAAGTCGACACAATAAAAGCATGGCATTTTATTTGTTTTATCATGACGAGACTGGTGAATCTTGTTTTTTGTTGTTTTTTTTTTTTTGGGAGGGGGGGGGNNGGGGGGGGGGGGGGGAAGGGGAGGGGCGCTCATCGGGTTTCTCCGCAAATGAGTAACGAAAGGATGACTTGCTGATTTTGAAGCTGCTGTCGTTTTGTTCCTCACAACAAGAAGATAACCTCGCCACACAACAAGAGGATAACCTCGTCACTCAAATTTTCTTTTCACTTGAAAAAAAAAAAAAAAATATCTTTCCGTTCTTGATCCTCTTCAAAGGAGCTTGTCGCACTGCAGAAATGTGGAGTTAGCTCTTATTATTTGTTTTTTGCTATTGAATTGCAAATGATCATAATTTTTTTTTTTTCGAGCCTCAGATTTGTTTGCTATGTGTGGCACACTATTGCTTTCATCCCAGCCCTTTGCTGAGCTTTTATGCAAAATATGAGCTTAGTTTTCATTCGTGTCTTTTGCTTCGATACCCGTCAGTATGAATATTTTTTTTTTTCTCAGTTCATAATTAATGTGTTAGGCAAATTAGTCTTACCGCGTTATTTACTTGAAAGTATTTAACATCACAGACCATCGACACCAGGCTAAACAAAAAAATGATAGTGATAAAATTTTCTCTCCCTCTCTCTCCCCCCCCCTCTCTCTCTCTCTCTCTCTCTCTCTCTCTCTCTTTCTCTCTCGCTCTCGCTCTCTTTCTCTCTCTTTCTCTCTCCCTCTCTTCCTCTCTCTCTTTCTCTCTCTCTCTCTGTCCCTCTTTTTGCCTTTCCCTCTCCCTCTTTATCTGTCTTTTTCTCTCGCCAAGTATCACAGACACATAAATTTATAAGTCTTGTATTATCTTATCCCCACCCCTCCCCGCTTACTTTATTCTCTATTCCCAGCTTCCTGCCCTCATGTGCTGCGGGCGCCCACGGTCATTGCCATGGTGGGCCTGCCGGCCAGAGGAAAGACTTACATCTCCAAGAAACTCACGCGCTACCTTAACTGGATAGGAGTCTCCACAAAAGGTGAGATAGCCTTTGTATTTTTTTATTACTCTTTTGTTGATTCCCTGTGTGCCAACAGAGGACTAGCCAAATATATGATATCGCTGGCATAGTAAACGTGTCAAACAGAGCCAAAAACTTTTAAATTTCAGTCCACGAAATAGTTGTCTTTTTTGAAGTAGAATTTGAAAAACGAATGTCTTTGTCTATCAGATTATACTTTTTTTTCTGTCCACAGTCTTTAATGTTGGTGAATATAGACGGGCAAAGACAGACAAGTACCGCAACCATGAATTTTTCAAGGCAGACAACACACAGGCAAAAGAACTGAGAAGGTGAAAGACATTACACTATTACATGAACATCAAAAAAAGATAACTCAGTTTGAAAGATTTTGAGAATTAATGATCAAGTAATTGTTTCATGATCAATTGTAAAAGCCATCTTACAGTTCCCCTCCATATACACATAAATACATCCCTGCCTCAATTTGTAGAGTCTCCTTTGAATCTGTGGCAAGATTCAAATCTAAACACGACTGCCAGCTGAGATTTCGGAAGTTGCAATTGCCTGTCAAAGACTGTGGCTCAAGCTGTATCGAAATACAGTTGTCAGCTAAACTTGCAAAAGTCCCAATCACTGGCCAAAGGTGTTTTTACAATTCCAGTCTAATTACAATCATCAGCTAAACTTTCAGAAGTTGCAATCACCTAAAAATAAGTGTACAGTTTCATACTAAATATAATCGCCTGCTTAAGTTGTACTCTTGTTCTCTTTCCCCACCGTTTTGCAGCCGAGTGGCGATGCTTGCCATGGAGGATGCTGCAAAGTTCCTGGAGAAAGGTGGAGGAGAAGTGGCAGTAAGTGCTTTACAATGCAAAACGCTCATAATCTGATCCTCGCATTGGGTGTGTTCAGTTTTTTTCTTATAATGATCACTCTATCAACATTTTTGTATGAGTCTTTGATACACAGTTAATGTTTCCTAGTACCATCTACATACCGTGCAGGGTTGAGGAAGGTGTATGGTCAAGAAGATACTCTCTCACAGACAAAAAGCTAGTTAGTTAGACAGGCAGGCAGGCAGAGGCAAAATGTATGCTCGATACAATCAGAATGATTCAAGGAAAGGCTGAAAAGGATTTCATGTTCAGATTTTTGAAAAATTGGTTTCTTTGCTTAGTAGAGCAGGAACGTTTTTTTTATATATTTCAAGCAAAAACAAGAAAATTTGTAAAATATACTCTTTTTTTTTTAGGAATAGTCTCATTTACTTCTTACGCTGTTGACTCTTTGTAAAATTAGTTCAAACAAGTGTTTTCTTTAATCTGATTCTTACTGTTCAATGTCCACCAACAGTGCTTTAACATTAAAAATTTTTTTTTCTGCTCTTAATTCTTACTTCACTGGCAAATCATTTCAAATCACTGAAATACACAATGAACGTTGTTTTTATTCCCTCATCTGACCACAAATTTTTCAGTGCTGGTTGCCTCTGCTGTCACCCAGATTATTTATAACTTTCGCAGGTAGTTGATGCCACTAATACATCAAGGAGCCGAAGAGAGATTTTAGTGGACATGTTCACAGTGAAGAGGAATTTCAAGCTTTTCTTTGTTGAGTCTATATGTGACGAACCAGCCATAATTGAGGCAAATATACTGGTGAGCTGCAGCAACATCCTAAAGTATAACTGCAGGCAGAGATAAATTTATTTGTCTTTTTTGTTTTTAAAATATATTTATAAGAGAGGACGAGTCTCTTCCTAAAATGTTTGAAGCATTTTAGTGTGGAAGAAAGAGTGTAACACAAAACAAACAAAAAGAAAAAAGGGAATGCTTAGTTTTATCGTGAATAATTGGATCTCATAACTAAAATAACAAAAATAAAGCAGTTTTAATAATAACAATTTCAACTTAAAAAATAATCATAATGATCAGAGAAAAATAAAAAAAAAATAACCCTCAGAATTTTCAGGTTACTTGCATCATCATAAAAATACTGATACCTTCCTTCAAAAGGAAAAGCAATAGAGGCAGAGAGATAGGGTAAATGGTAACGTATTTTCAAGGAAAGTTTATTGGATGGATATCAGGAGAAGATAAAATTTCTTTCTGTTATTCTAAGTAAGTCATGTGTAAAGGTTAGCTTACATTCAAACAAAAAAAAACTTTTTTAATAGCTTTTCAGTAGGGTAATGTGCACTGAATGAGCTATTTATTTCTATTTAGATGTTGAGATTCTAAAATATAATATCCCTGAACATTTAGCTAAGGAGACTTATTTAAGACGTGTGCTGTACTTGCTTCTTGATAGTATCGGAACAGAAAAGGAGATGTAACACTCTGTCATCTGAATCTAATTCAAACCTGGCATTCGGTCAACTATTTTAAGAAAAACTACAATAATGATAACAGTAATATTGAAAGCTAAAATAATCTTCATATTGATAAAAGGAGTATGCTGCTGTTGTTGTTTTTGTCACACTTGGTTCATAGCCATTAGTTGGATATCATAAACAAATCATTAATCTTATTCCTTGACCAAATAACTCTTGTTTTTAGATTTGCACCTGAATCTTGTCTTTCATAAGGATGTAGATTTTTTTCTGATGTTGAGTTATAAATATTTTTCAGACAAGGTGTGTTTCCCATTTTAAACTTTACTCCTCAATTATTTCTCCAACAGGATGTGAAGGTGTGCAGCCCAGACTATGAAGGAATGGACACCAGCGTTGCTTTAGAGGACTTCCTGAAGCGTATAGAACACTACAAGCAGGAGTACGAGACACTTGACTACAAGCATGACAAAGACATTTCATTCATACAAATTTTTAACCAGGGTGAACGGTTCATTGTCAACAAACTAGCAGGTGTGTACTAATAAAAATATTTTCAATTTTTTTTTACATGCATGACATTAACATTTTAAACCAAGGTGAACGGTTCATTCTTAACAAGTTAGTATGTGTATACTGATAAAAATATTTTCTACCTTTTTTTTACTTGCATGACACATTTATTTCATTCATACAAATTTTTAACCAGGGAATGGTTCATCTAAATGAGCTATCAGGTGTGTGCATATAAAAATGTCTTCCACAATAAATTTTTTTTAACATTTTTGCTCGAACCTTGGAACTTTAATCTTCAGCTGTGTGATTCTATTTTTGAGTGAAACATGTAAAGGCTACAAACTATTTAATTTGCACCGAAAGATATTGTATTATCTCAATGATATTTTTTTAAATTATGATATTCGGCGTGGGGGAAGGGCTTTAGTTTAAAAATTTTGCTTTTGATTTCATAGAACTAATACATCCAATCCATCATTTATCCTTAAGCTCAGTTATTTCTTAAGAGCATCATAAGTCTTGTAGAAAAATTTAGAAGTTTCTCTGACCCAGGGCAGGTTTTTCTACCCTATGGCCTGCTTATTTGATTTGGATGTTAGTGATTTATAAGCTTATTGTATTATATACAGATATGCTGAATTTGTTGAACATGTAACCTTTAACTTAGTTTGTCACATATTATTTTCTTTGACTGGCTAGGCCAAGTGAATGATTTGGTCTGTTTTGGTATTTTGATAATTTGTTATTTAACATGAACCATAATAAATAAAAGTATGCCTAAAAGACCTTAGAATTTTATTTTGAATCCCTGCCTTTCAACATTTGTCTCATATAGCTCACCAATTTCACTTTTAAAAATTCTTAAATAAGTTTTTTTTAAATGAGTACATTTAGAAGAGATAAAAGTTTTAATTTTAATATATTTTGATTTGAAATATGATGATTCATCAATTTGCCATTGTTTATTCTTTTAAATCGATATTAGGTCACTTGCAAAGCAGAGTGGTGTACTATCTGATGAATATTCATGTGTTACCAAGGACTATATATTTGACTAGAGTGAGTAAAACAAATTCTACTTTTGTAACTGTTGACTGATGTATTTTCTTAGTTTAGTCTTATTTTTCATAAATTCAATAAGCTTGTTTCCCTTCAATCCTTTAGAAAATCTCAATTTTCATCAATAACTGTTTCCACTGAGGGAAACTCACATTTCTGACACAGCAAACACACTATTTTCCACTACGGCCTCCGCTGGTCATGGATTTCCCGTTCACCCATCACTCTGCCAAATGTTGGCTACAGTTAGTACAGCCCTGTTCCCCCCAATGAGCATGTCCAACTACCTACAGAGTAATATGAGTTTAAAGTTATAAGAAGTTTTGAAGCATCATCAAAAAGTAAAGTCTTATCAGCCTTAATCCTTTTGACGCTAATACTTCACAAAGATGGGTATGAGGGGTGCCTTGGCAGTGATAGTGTTAATGAGGTGGCTGATGAATGTACAGAATTGCCCCATATACCTTTGATCAAGGTAAAAAAAAACTCCCTATGTTCTAATTGTATAGGAAAAAATTATTTAAAAAGATCATTATTTTTATATTATGTTTCTCATTTTTTAGCAGTATATAGAATTGAGTTCAGTATTTTATCACTTGGATCTTCCACCCAGGGATTGTTTAGGGTGATGAGAAAAATTATCTTATGTAAAAAAAATCTTAAGAAGTTAAAAGATGGCTGTGTTACCATAATCAAAGTACCTTAAATCAAATGTTGCCATCTAATCTCATTCAGCATTAACCCTTTTAGCACTGTCTCACTGCAGAGCAACCAGTCCAAAATTACCAAAGCTATTTAAAGAGCTTTCACGTGCAAAATTCTAAATGAATTTTCTAAAACTATGGTGCGATATGCCAACAGCTCTTTGGCTAGAAACCCCTAGGCTGAAATTTGTTCCCATAAAGTTTTCAAGGGATCAATCAAGTATCAATTCCCCTTTTGATGATCATCCATTTGTACAATGATACATTTATTGCCTTCCATTGTTTTTGTACAATCTTTCCAGCATGGTGAAAGTGAGATGAATCTCCAAGGGAGGATAGGAGGCAACAGTGATCTCAGTGAGCAGGGAGAAAAGGCAAGTACCATCCACTAGTATAGTCCATGTTGTAGCGGCTCCATGCGTGCAGCTGCTGCTTTACAGAAACTGTTTGTAAATCAAAATCGTCAGTTACAGAAGTAAACATAAGCATTGCTTTTTGTTACAGAAAGTGTGCAGAAGATCCATTGGAAGGTCTGTCCCTCTAGATTTTAGTTTGGATTTAAAGTCAGGCGCTAGCTCTGCCAATCGGCTCAGTGTGTGGGACTGCTACACATACACTTGTTTCCCACAGGGTTGGTTGTGGAAAGTTTTTTTTTTTCTTCTCCAACTTGTATTTCTCAGCACAAGGGGGCTTATTTTGTATTTTTCGTGCTAAAAGAATTGAAGTAGAAGTAGTAGTCCTGGTCTGAAATTTCCATAACTTTATGCTTGTTTGTTCTTTTTTTAAAAGTCTCATTTTACACACACAAAAAAAAAAAAAAGAGGAAAAAAAAAGACTACTTTGTCTTTCGTCACCCAAGTACATTCTTTTGTAAAGCAAAACTGAAACAGTCAACTCCTCAGACTTGTCAAGGTTTTAGACCTTGTAATTGTTTTGATTGTTCCTTGACAAAGTAAGGGCTGACACTTGTGTTCCCTCTGATCTTAATTTCCTACACTGCAGCATCACTTTCCCTTTATTTGAAAGACTTTTTTGATAACACTTATGGTCAGTGAAAAAAAAGAATCAGTTCAGACAAATGAAAGGAACAAACTAGTGGCATTAAATTTTTTTTTATTTACTTTTTTAATGATATCTTTCTTTGTCACCATTGCAAAAGAAATGACTGGAAAAAATTTAGAATATTAATCTTGAAATTTTCATTGTAGATGACAATATAAGAATTTATAATGACAAAGTTTTGAAAACTCCTCCTTAGTACGCTGAGGAGCTGGGCAAGTTTGTGGAGAATGAAAACATCCCAGACCTGAAGGTGTGGACCAGTGAACTGAAGCGCACCATACAGACTGCGAGATGCATCGACGCACCCAAGGAGCACTGGAAAGCCCTCAATGAGATTGATGCTGTAAGTTAACATTCACTAAGACTTAGAAAATTTTGTGAATGCCATAGCAACACCCAAGTATTTTGAGCTTTACATTTAACAAAATTCAACAATTTATCAGAGGAGCATTGCATTTGAAGTTTGATAGATGATGTAAATATTCACATAGCATTAAACTCAATTTTATTGCCCTATGAGTTATCTCATAGCAAAGGGACACTACACATCACATTCTCAGATCAGAATGACACGTAAAATTGCATCCAAACCTTATTTAACCAAAAAAGATTGGCCTACAGGTTTTCTCATTGTAAAGGGTCACTATACACCACCCGGCTACAAACATTCTTGTATCTTTTTTTTTTGTTTGAGCGAGATAACTGGACTTAGAGCTCAAGGTGGGAGCTATGGTAGTGGGTTCTCCAGGGGCACACAAGTCTGGGGAAAATGGTTTAATTTTGCCAATTGTGTGGGAATTTCCCTTTTCTGACCCTGCAACATGCAGACTGTCGAGACAATCCTAGATAGGTTGTATATGGTGTTTCATAGAGCGAGACAAAGGTACCACTAAAACTGTTCTTTAAAAATCTTTGTCGGCCATGTTTTTGATAATTTTCCTGTGGGGCAGTTGAGAGAATGTGAGATTGACATGGTATTTATGAGTTATTATTATTATGAAACATGTTGTAATTGGCATGAATACACAAGTCAATTTTTAGTGCTTATATAATTATATCATGAAAACAGTTTTAATGAATTTGAATTCACATGATCAGTTTTGCCCCAACTCTGTGATTAAAGTAAATATTGTTTTTGTAATCCTCTCCTCTCAGGGCATCTGTGAAGGGATGACTTATGAGGAGATCCAAGACCAATACCCCCAGGATTTTGCTGACCGAGACCAGGACAAATATCACTACAGATACCCCAGTGGAGAGGTCAGCCAGGCTAGCCAGCAGTTACTTCAACAGCTCTAGAAAAATTTCCTTTTTTTTTATGTTTAAATGATTGGGGTTGTGTAATATCATTTTGATAATAGGAATTCATGCAGCGTCATTGAAGAAATTGAGCCACCATGGTTAGAGGCATGAGACACTGTGTGTTCTCTAGCAAGCCTTGAGGGAATGGTTGGCTTCTCCTGCAGTTGGTAAAGCTGTGCCAAATGAAGAGCAGTATCCTCCATAGATTTAACACTGAAGATACTTCTCGTCAATTGGCCATGGCAGACTGAGTGAGTTGAAATGCTAAACTTCTGAAAGCGCGCAGTAAAACGCTGGATTTTTACTTTTGCCTAGCATGATGACCCTGTAAAGGTTGTGAGCAAAATTGCCCCACATGGATTTCTTTCCAAGTTTAAAAACGTTATTTTATGCAGCATACATTTGTGAAATGCATAGACTTTTTCATCCCTCTACCATAACTTCAGGGCAGCTAACTATTTCTCATTGGAATCTCAAAAGAGTAATTTGTGGTGGATTTTTTTAAAATCCGAAATGACCACTTTCCAAAATTTGGAAGCATTCGATTTTTTAGGTAGGTGGGCATTTCTAAACTTTAAACTTTTTTAACTTTGTCGGCTAAACTTTTCAAGCTGGCGCCTTAGGATTATTTTGCCATTTTGTTTTTATTGGCAGTGTTGAGGAAATAGATTGAAATTATTAAAGATATTTACTTTATTACAAGTTTGAAAAGTGATTGCTACTCTGCAATCTCTAAAATATGATTTCTAATGCAAATAAATAAAAACAATACAGATTGGTGGTATTGCCCATGCAAAGCATTATCTTTTGTTCATCAATGCCTTTTTTTTTTTTTCCAATTTGACTGGATTTATTTTTTATGTAAAAAATTATCACTATATACTTTGATTTTCACAGTCCTACCAGGATTTGGTGGCTCGGCTTGAACCTGTGATTTTGGTGAGTTTGTTAAAGCTTGTTTAAACTATTGTTCATGTCTTTCAAAGAAAAAAAACAACCCAAAACTTTATGGCAATTTATCATATTATTGTTAGTGCTTTTCTATCTACAATCAAGCTCATCATGATTTGATACGTCACATGTTTACGTGTTTTCAGTTTATCTTACATAATAGAGGTGAACTACTTTTTAACCGTTTAACCTGTGAATCTAAGATAAAAAGTGAATTTTGTTGTGAAAAATTATAACTGTGATAACCATACCTATTAGCAAAACAAATGACATTACAATTAGTAGTCTCTGCAAGTTTCTGTCAAAGATTATGAGAGAATGTTATGTAAAAGCTGACAACTATGATAACCATACTTTTATTTATTTCATCCGTCTTTTTGGCAACAAAGCCCTTTCATTCTGTAGCATCACTAGACATTTTATTAATTCTTTTGTCTGCGTCACTCTCAGGAACTGGAGCGTCACGAGAATGTGATGGTGATTTGTCACCAGGCCGTGCTGAGATGCTTGCTTGCCTACTTCCAGGACAAAAGTGCAGGTGAGTGAAGAAGCCCAGGACTAAAAAACAGGACAATTGAAGATTTAGGGCCACTGGAAAGAAAAGGAAAAAAAAATAATATCTAGCCTTGGGTATTTAAATAATATTTCAAAGCTAGGTTCAAATTTTATGTTATTTGTATTGGAGAAAAAATTACTGAACCTTGGAGAGGACCTGCAAAATTTTAATATTTTTTCTTATAACAAAGGGTTAATTTATAGAGAAAAAGAAAAATGTAGACTTTATAGTTTTGTTTTGTTTCATTACCGTCATGAAAAACAATCATTTTGAAAAGAAAATCAAATTTTAATATTATAGAGTATGCTTCATTTGTTCTTTCTCGACATTTATTTTTTCCCTCGCTGTTTGGATTTTTTTCCCCTTTTGGTTTTGGCACACCTTCCCCGATGCTGAAAATACGCCACTTTTTGTTAAAATGAATCTTGAATTTTTGCTTTTATTTTCCCCTTTGCTCAGGCTTTTTTTTTTTTTTGTTGTTGTTTTGTTTTTGCCTGTAATTTTTCAACCTCAGAAAATGATTTTACTCTTAGCATTAATGTAGACCTAGTAACGAATTGCCAGGTTTTTTTTTTGGTTTTTTTTTTTTTTGCTTTCCTCTCATCCTTTTTGTTAATAGTCCGCTTTTCCAATTGACTAGTTCATTTTTTCTTTCTCCCTTCTCGCTCCGCATTGCCCTGCATTTATAATGCAGCATGAATGTTTTACACAGCTCTGAGCATTGATTTGTGTACATGGTAGGAAGATCTTGAAGATAAAGCTCATCTTTTGAGAACCTCTCTTCTTTTTCTCTGTTTGATGTGCTGACAGTATACAGGCACTTTGTATGTGAAATTGTAATGATTTGCTTATAAGAGGAAGAAAGTGAGGGATAAAATATCTAGCCTCCCATAAAGGAGTTTTTCATGGAGCGAATTCTTTTGTTGAAAAATCGGTATAGTTGGGAGTATTCTTTTTGATTACTGATTTCCCATCATGATATTCACATGCGGCTTTTAGTTTATGATATCATGCATAAATTTGTAAATGAGGGACTTTGTGTATTTTGTGTGTGTGTGTGTTTAGGTTAAGGGGGGGGGGG
>BLXT01007988.1:917599-927599 GCA_019648995.1 Plakobranchus ocellatus
GGGGGGGGGGGGGTGTTGCTCTCCCAAATGCATTAACCCCCCATACTGGTGTGGCCCTTTTTTCACATGAAGCATCTCATTTTTATGGTAGCACACTGCACTTATGGTTTTATGTGAACAAATTTTAACTCTGGTAATCCAAGGTTTTTTAGTCCCCTGTTGACTTATTGTTGGACTTTGAAATGTGATGAAGCGTCCACCCCTGTAGATTTCATGCGTAGTCAAATGTTCAATCGCCTCTCATCATAGTTGTCCTATGTGTTCACTGTTTTGCATAAGTTTTCCATTCTCCTTCTCATGTTCAGTCAGTAATGCAGTCTCATAGCTTTCGTGCTGGAGAGTCATGGGTCAGTTGTTATTATTAATCCTTTTCCTGGGAGACCTGTATATTTACAACAAACCTATTTTTCACTCTAGCACTCCAGCTGGTGCCGCATACTATCCCTTTGAGGCATTAGGTGGTACAGTGGATAGTGAATCCGCCCTGAGATATGCAAGGATCCTTTTGACATGGGCTCGAGTCTTACTTCTGAAGCCCTGGCCTGACAAATGGCCTGGGAGCCTAACACTGGCTATACGTAAAAACCAAAATAAATCTACGATCTTTTCCCACTATTTGAACGTGAAATTAAAGCAATCGAAAATTGCACAAAGTTATGAAACATGTCAGCTTTTAGCCTGTTGTATCTGAAACTTGACCAGGAGCTTCAGCAAGCCTGCTGGCAAAGAGATGGTATCCCAAAAAGTATAACAGCAGTGAGTCGTCAGATGCCACTCAGCCTATGGGAAAGTTTAGAGCATCTGTGAGAAGTGTGATTTAAGTTTATGCGTAGATTTCCAGGTCATCTTCTTTCTCTTGTATCAGATCTGAAGCAACAAAGCCTGAAAATTGTGATTTGCTTTTGATTACCCTGCTTAGATACTCTCAAGGAGCTTTTATTATCCAGGTCTTTTTTTTATTTCTGTTAGTCATCTTTTTAGAATTTCTAAATGAACCGTTGTTCTTCTACCTTTCTCTCCTTTTCCTTCTGTTTTCCAATACAAGTGAGATTTCCAGGTGTTGCAGGAAATTGCAATGCTTATATGGCCCTTTCTCATCAGTATTTATTTTACTATATAAAAAAATAATGGCTGGAATGTGTAAATGTGTGTTTGTGCAATGGGAGCTTCCTAAGTACCATGTCACTTCTTTTCTTTTACTGTTGTGAAGTTATTGAAAGTTGCTCTTCTAGAAATCACTCATGTGTGACATAGTGATTTTGGTTGATGAGAACTGCCCAATACCTCCAGGTCAGTGGCTTTAGCCCTGGCACACTAGAACCCTTTGGCCTCAGGGGGTATGGCAATCTGAGATCATGAACATAGTAACAGACTCTATCACCCTCAACCAAATCAAATGTAGCATGATTGGCGTAATACTAAATGAACTGTGCAGAAATAACAGATATGGGTGAAAATGAAAAGAGAACATGGCATCAAATTCAGAGCCAAAGTTGTAAGGCTATTGTAAGGTGATCTAAGAACAAAACGTGTTCTTCTATACCTCTAAATAGTAAATGAACAAAAACCCCCAAGCTGAAGTTATTAAGACAGAGAGCAACATAGTGTAAATATTTTAATCTTTCTGTGAGGTTTCATTAGTTGAAAAAAAAAATTATTGTCTTTGGAAAAAAATTTGTTGAGTCTTGCATACCAAAGGTGTATTTAATACCATATAAGACTGTTTTAAACTGAGTCACGATGCCATTATTTTGTGTTAGTTAGTTCACACAATGCACATTTTATGAAAAGTTTTATGTGTTGTTGTGAAGTTTTAATGTTTTTTTTGTATAGTTTGTGAACAAAGAGAGTACTCGATCTGGCAGATTATAATGGTCTTTGAATGACAACTGGAAATTAGCAAAAAAAAGTAAGATAAACTTTAGAGTATTGAATTCAGAGATGCTCAGTGGGTAAAGATCTACTGAGTGTAATGTGAGAAATTGTGGGATTTTTTTAAAATAATTTTTAAAAAATGAAATGTAAATTTGATTATCTGGCAAACCTTTTTTTTTTTTTTTTTGTAAAACTTTTAGGTTTTCACCCTTGACTAAAAATGTAGTTGTTGTTTTATCTAGCTTTGGATTGAGGCAAAAACAATTATCTATCTAGAAAAATGTGAGGAATATTTAATGGCAGTAAAGCTAGTATAAACAGCTTTGACAATGTCATGATCCCATGTTAAGTTTGCATTCGGCACCTAAAGACCTATTGCACAGGGTGCTGCTTTGACTGGCTAAAAAAAGGTCTTAGAACACAGTATGTGGGTTTGAATAGATAAAGAGTGGAAACATCTTTGCATTTAGGGAAAGGCAGTTAACAGCGGTTCTCCCTGAATGATTAAAATAGAGGTTCTATAGTATGGAGATCGCACATGTTGGCAGTTGGAAACCATACAAAAGAAACCATGGGAAAAATCTAGAATTCACCACCCACTCACTCTTCTTAAAAAACAGAAAAAGACAATGAAAAATAGATTTGAAAACTTTGAGGAATGCTTATTAGAAGAATAGGATGGTTGCCTGCTTTATTTTGAATGCAGCAACATTTTCGAACTGGGTTGTTTTTAAAAGTCTAAACATTGAATGAAACTCTCAGTACCTGTTGAGCTAAAAAAGGTGAGGTTTTATTTTTAAAATGGGCAGATATCTAGTTTTGACACAAAATTGTTTTGGATTGTATGTTGATATAAATATAGCGGTTTAGGCAGGTCATTGCAAATGAATGCCAAATCCTGACTGACGTTGTGATTCTTTTTATTCTTAGCAAGTTCCTTAGGAAAGTTTCAGTGTTTCTCTTGAGCGCAGTACCGCACATTTAATGAACACACTAAACTTATCACCTTGCACCCAATGTTTCACTTTTTTTTTTTTTGGCTTTACTTTATTTCAATCAGAATCCAAGTATCAATAAGAAAAAACGCAAATTAGTGACCTTTACTAATGCCCTTATTTAGACAAATAATGCAACAAATCTCCTAAGAAAAAAACTCCTATCACTGAAGAGATCAAATTCTTATCTTTGTGACTTGGGGAAAAAAAAAAATGCAAATTTTAAAAATATCAAAAATTTGAAAAAAATTTAAAATGCTGTTGCTTTTTTTTTCATACCAGTAGGATTATCATTCACAACAAATTTTATTTTTATTTATTTATTAATTTTTTTTTTTTGTACAGCTGCAGCTAACACAAAATCCATGAGGAAATGTATAGGAATTCATAAGTATGAATGAAATTATGCACATAATTGTGTAGTTTCAGTTTGAGCTGGTGACGTGCCAAGAATTTAGTTCTTTGTCTTTAAATGTTAAATATTAATCGCACTGGTATGAGAAACCAAAAAAATATCAGCATCTTAATTGTTACAAGTAGACCAGGTTTTTTTTAAAAAAATATTTAAATTGCTTTCATTTCCTTTTCTCCGACAAATATGGAAAATTTTGGTGAAATTCATTTGTTGTGCATCTCCATTCCCCAAAACCCTTTTCATTTCAATTCCTCACTTTAATCTCTACACTAAATACTCGTATCACTTTCTTTCTCTGCCAACTAATTCTTTCCATAGCAAGTTCTAATAGTTATTCCAATAGTTTTTAATTTAAATAAGGTGTTATGCAAAAAAACACAGGCTTAAAACCATGGGAAATATGATAGACTTTGTTTTTATTATTTTCGTTTAATAACTTATTTTTTTAAATAGGAAAAATAATAAGGAAAGAAAAAGAAATCGTAAAGCTACAATGAGCAATGAATGTTTGCACAAATTTGGAAGTTAAACACAGCAATTGATAATAAATCAGTTCAAGCAAAAAGAAGCCGTATCGGGTTGCGAGTTTAAAGAAGGTAAAAACGAATCAGCAATGTTTTTAGTGCTGTCTTGATATAAAAATATCTGGCGAACTAAGGCAAGGAAAAAAAAAAATATCATAACACAATTCAAGAAGCACATATATTTTGTTAGTTTTCACCATGTCTATTCAATTGCTGCGAAATTTTTAAAGAAATTTACAATGTTCGTATAGTCAGGGATGCAGAATTCTTCTTTTGTTAAAACTGAAGACAAAAGGTGAAAACCAAAACAAACAAAAAAAACGGTATGCTTAAGTCTAAATTTTCACTGCCGTGCCTTTTTACAAAGATTGCCAGTTGCCATAAGTGAACCAAAAAAAGATCTCTGAGCATTGCACACATTTTGATTTGTATCCAATTATGAAATTTAAGAAAGAAGAGGATGCATAAAATGTAATTTAGAGGACATCACAACTTCAGAAGATGTCCAAGATAATAAATATTTTAGACATTGCTTCATTGTATTTGACAAAAGTTCTTTCCTCTAGGAACGAGTGCAAGGATAATTTTCACCACGATCTAATTTCCCTAGTAAAGTGTGCGAAGGTAATGCTCACTATGATCTAATTTCCTTAGGAATGGGTGGGTGAAATCAGTGTTCACTGTGATCTAATTTCCTTAGGAATGGGTGGGTGAAATCAGTGTTCACTGTGATCTAATTTCCTTAGGAATGGGTGGGTGAAACCAGTGTTCACTTTCACTGTGATCTAATTTCCTTAAGAATGGGTGGGTGAAATCAGTGTTCACTATGATCTAATTTCCTTAGAAATGGGTGGGTGAAATTAATGTTCATATGATTTTATTTCCTTAGGAATGGGTGGATGGAATTAGTGTTCACTGTGATTTTATTTCCTAGGAATGGGTGGATGGGGGTTAGTGTTCCCTATGATTTTATTTTCTTAGGAATGGGTGGGTGGAATTAGTGTTCACTATGATTTTATTTCCTTAGAAATGGGGTGTGTGGGGGTTAATACTTTACGCAAGTGTCCTCTTTGAAAGCCGGACTGCTGTTACGTTTTGCTTTTGTGCCTGAAGAAATGTGGTTTTTGTTTTGTTTTTTTTGTTTTCATTTTTATTCGTAGGTGTTGTTGGGGCTTTTTTTTTTGTTGTTTTTTCTTTTTTTCTTTTTTTGTCTTTCCTGAGCAGTGTTGGTCCATGAGTAAAGGGTGTAATAAAAGCAATAAATTTTTTTATTTACATTTTTTGGTGGGGCCTGCAACATGGTACAACAATTATATAACCCGCTTTATTACTTCATGCATCAAACATTCAGATTGGTGTAGAGAAAGTCCAACACAACTGGCTGTCTCTGTGGCTCTTACAAAATAGTGGATGATTTTTATTCTTGCTCAGTTCTCCCCAACCTAATGGTCGAAATTAATAAAAGCAGGTTATATTTTAGTGCCTTAGTCATTGAGTTTTAGATTTTGAAAGTTTTTTATCTCTGCATTTTTTCCCTTTTTTTTTTTTTTTTTGGTTCCGCTCTAGTTGTTCCTAGTTTTAAGAAAGCGATTATAAAAACTTGCAGGTGGAATATGCATAGGTCCAATATTTTTTATTTCAGTAGTAGTGCCTTTTCCTTTTCAGTTCTGGCATTGCTTCAAATTTGTACCCTAAACATAATTTTTTTTTTTTTTTTATTTGGCCTGGAAGAATTCATTGTTTTTCTTGTCTTATTAAAGTTTTTTTTTTTATTTATCATTTATTCACTTTTTTTTTTCAAAGCTCACTCGTTCTAACCTACTAACGACAAAACATGGCTTTTAGAGTTGCATGATGAATATCATAGCAATCACTTAACGTTTCTTGATTCAATCTGAGAGCAATTCATAGTTCTGCTCATTTAAAAACAAAAAAAAATAAAATTTCAATTCAATTTGTTTCCACCCATATTGCTTATAATTTTTGATGAGATGGTATTGGCTAGATTTTTAAAATGAGATGATGAAGAGATTATTTTCAGTGTGGTTATATTTATTCATTGATGACTGGCTTTGGAGCAACGTTTCAGGATGAATAGTACCGTTAAAGAGGAAAAGAAGCCAGTTTAACATTGATATTTTGTCTTTCATGCTTTGGATCTTGGCATTTTAAAGTGCTAAGATATTTTTGTTTTTTTAGTTTTTTATTTTTTGGGGGGCGGTTTCCTTTTACAAGCATATAGACATAATTAAAAACAAAAAAAAAAATCACAGAATCACATTCGCATTACACACAAAAAGCGATTTTGCAAGAAAATTTAAAGATTATGGAGGGGGGAAAAAACGACCAAACAATACTTTCTCTCTCTTTTTTTTCTTTTTTTGCGTTTTTTTTTTTTTTATTTCTTCTCCTTGACAATCTTGTGGTACAAAACGCAATAGACAAAAGCCCTCACGTGGATATTCCTAGCGAGACTGTCGTGAGGCTGCGGATCTCAGGCAGTGGTTGCATACAGGATCATATACCACTGCTCAGGTGGGACACTTTACTTTCTCTCTATCTCTTCATTTTTTTCTTTTCTTTGTTTTTTTTCTTTCGTTCTTTTGTATATTATCTGTGGCTGAATGTATGCCTGTATGTAGCAATTTTTTTCAAAACTTTTGTGTGGTGTGTTTTTTTTGTGTGTGAATTAATGTATTCTAATTTCTGTATCATATCTGAATAAACTTTCTGTAGTGGTGATTTTTTTCTTTTTTTTTTTTTTTTGGCTCTGCATCTTGAAGTTGACATGAAGATATATTTAAAATTTAGGTAATAAATGAAGGGTTCAATGGAAAACCCAGGTATGTCATAAATTGCATGATTTTGAGATAAAGGTCCTAAGCTATAAGCTTTTATGATGTGCCTTCGGAGAAAAAGTCGTTCAGCAAGATCAGCCCTGCGACATAATGTCATTGTTTTAATTTAGTATTTTTAGAGATAAAAAAATCAATCGAATTGAAAATCTTAAACGTGAAAAATTAAAAGTTGATAGGCATGACGTGTGTGTCTGTTTTTTTTTTTTTTTTTTTTTTTTTTTCCATTGGGCTCTTCAATTGTTTATTCTTTCTAAATCATATAGAAAAAAACAAAACTGATGTCCAAAGAATCAACGTTTGTAAAGAAGGAGAAAAAAAAAAGATGTAAGCTTATCAATTATTTTGAATAAACAGAATCCCCTTTCATCGAAATCTAAATGGGCAACTTTTTCTTGTAATTCACTATGACACCATTTTACTTGCTCAGGAAAGTTAGATAAGATATAGGACTCACATGCGTCTGCTTGTCCTTGAGGTAGAGAAAGTACAAGAACAAAAAATGTTTCTTTGTAAAAAAGATTCCCTCCACCCACCCACCCCCCTTTCCCAAATCCCCCAATAGAGTCAGTTTTTTTTTTTTTTTTTAATTTAAATCTAAGGCTATGTTGGATTGGTCAGTATATAGAATCATAGGGACAAGGTAGATTGACCTGTTGTAAGATTACATAATTGTGCAAATTAAATATTTTAAAAAATGGCCACCGCTTGCTGAAATGGATAGCATTGTTTTCAGATCTTGTAACTTTCTCATTTATGCATGGCTTAAGTTAAAATTCCGCATGGTTGTACTTTCAAGAGCATATGTGGGCTGACCCCCCACCCCCCCTCAAACCCCCTTCCTTTTCCTCTCTCACACACACACACACCTAGACACATATATTTACAGAAATTTTCCTTAGATTGTGGAATGAAAATTAGAATTTCACATTTTTTGAAAAAAAAAAAAAAAGCCCATTGTTAATATGTCTGAACTATACAGTGTGAATCATTCTCAAAATAAGCTCTAGATTTTACAATAAGGCCATAGAGCTACATGAAAAAGAGAGGGCATGCAAAGTTTGATAGAGATGTCTCATAAAGTTTCTGAATTACAGTGTTACAACGATACGAACCAGAGCCCAAACTAGAAACTTGAGATCACAGATTGGAAAGGGCAAAAATGTACTACTACCTTCAAAGATCAACTCACGAGTCCTTTGAATTTTCAACTTCTGATTCATTTTTTTATTTTTTAAGCTAAATAATAGCCTGATAACCGCTGTTAGCAATGCATTCCCAAGGTTAATTTGTCAAAAACTGCTAGCTATGCCTTCCCCGGATAAATTTGTCTAAAACTGCGATTTTTGATACGTCACAACGTAAAGATTCTATCAAGCACCCCCTTAAGGTATTTATTCTGATGTTCCAGAAAGTGGCTGTAGAGCCAAATAAAACTTGACATTCAAATACTTCGTTTTTTTGGTGGTTTTTTTCTTAACCATTCCTATAGGAGGAATCTAGCTAAAAAAAAACAAACTGGGTTTGCTCGGTTTGTAGTCTTAGAGCAGTAAAGTTAAAGAAATACTTCGATAAAGAGGAGTAAAAAAAAAGTGAAGGGGAGAAAAATAATGTTTCATAGAGATGCAACTCTTTTTTTTCTCTCTTGATGTTATGTTGTTTCTCTTGATCTTCTTTGCTTCAGTCGGTTTATGTCAATTGATTAAGTTAGAGTTGTAGCTTTAAACTGTAGCATCTATTCGCCTACAAAATTGTCAAAAGCAAGTCAGGAGGAACAATATTTTCTCAACTCTATCAACTCTGTTTGTACTAAAACATGTACGTGTACTTTACTAATGCGTGTCTGCGTGCTTGTGTGCTGCTATAGCTGCTCATTTAATCAGTATTTTTTTCTTCTTCACCTTCACTATTCAGTTCATTATTTTTCCTCCCTTTTTTCTCGATGATTCTTTTCACTTTTTTCAGTCTTCCTTTTTTTTTTTTTTTTTTCGCCTTCATTCAAGGGATTTCCTCTGCATTGCCTGCCGTACAGTACTTTAAAATAATAATAAAAAAAAAAAGATTTTTTTTTTGGAAGGTTGGATATATATATATGCATATATCAACTTTGTTCCTGTTGTATTATGCTATTTTTCACATCTTACCTGAACTTTCAGGGGTTTTTCATTTCAAGTAACTTTTTTTTTCTTTTAGCCACATTATGATTATCCTCTTCACTTTTATTTACTGCTGTCGTATATCAGTCATTTGTAGAATGATGTACAATGTTTCTTTTTGTTTTCTTCTCTCTCTCTCTCTCTCTCTCTCTCTCTCTCTCTCTCTCTCTCTTTCTCTCTCTTTCTCTCTCTTTCTCTCTCTATCTCCTTTCTTTTGAGGAAGGAAATAAAGGGAATGGGGGTTGATTGATTTACATGAGCTTTATTAAAGTGGAGGCAAACATAGATTTTGGGTTTTCTTTTATTTCTCCATTTCTTTTTTTTTTTTCTGTAGCGTGCGTGCGTGCGTGTGTGTGTGCATGTGTTAGGGGTGACCGACAGAAGGAGAGAAACAGCTTGTGTTCTTGTCTCATTAAAAGAACATATATAGTATTGTGAACACTAATTGTTCATGCTCATTTCTCATTGTGCTTTTTTTATCGTGCTTATTTCTCTGGCGGGGTTCTCTGAGACTTGGTTAAATAAAACTTATACTGTGAAAAACGGAGGGAAAGGCAGGTGGTGCTTAGATGTGATTCTGTTGGGTTCTGTCCCAGAGCTAATACAAGTCGTCCATACACCCTTCATGTATGGAAAGGAAGGCCTTTTTGATGGAACGTACCAAAATGTTACTTTAGTTTAATGTAGTCATGCCTCTTCATCGCTAGATCCTCAGAGACGCATAGTTTTGAAGTGGCAAGTGTGCTTTTGTCTGAAAATTTATATTTTAGTAGATGATCTCTATTTATTGATTTCGTCTTTTTTTTTTTTCTTGAAAAACTTTTTATTAAACGCTCCATCGTGTTTATTCTGTTATCTGAGTGTAAAATCCTTTTTATTTCAAAATTTAATCAGAATTCCTTCCCTTTTGTTGAGCGTTTTCACGTTTAGCAAAGAAAAAAAAAAAAACACTAGAAAATTTTGTAATGCTTTGTTGCTGCTTTTTTCTCTTTTATAATAGAAACAAGTCTTTATATAAATTTCCTTGGCTTTCCTTCAAATGTAGCTTTGCCAAATGCTTGGCGTTTCTCAACAAGAAAAGTTAAGAGTGCATTCTAAAAAAAATCAAAGAAATTGCCTATGCTTTTCTTTCCATATCTTCTGGTAAACCTGCAGATGGCAAACTTAATGTCATGTTGCT
>BLXT01007988.1:928645-942911 GCA_019648995.1 Plakobranchus ocellatus
TCTCTCTCTCTCGTTACTCGTTTTTTTCTTTCTCTCTCTCATTGTCTCTGTTTTCTCTCTTTCCCTTACTCTCTCTCTCTCTCTCTCTCTCTCGTTACTCGTTTTTTTCTTTCTCTCTCTCATTGTCTCTGTTTTCTCTTTCTCTTACTCTCTCTCTCTGTCTCTCTCTCTCTCTCTCTCTCTCTCCCTCTCTCGTCTCGTATCTATCGATCACCTATCTTCTCTCTTCTGTCTCTGTATCTCTCCCTTTCCATTCAGCTTTTTCTCCGACTGCCCCCCTCGCTGCCCCATCATTTGTCTCCTCCCTCTTTATCATCTTCCAGTTTCTTGACTTCTCAAAATCTGATCCTTAGCCGCGTTTTTTGTTCGTTTTTGGAATTGCCCCTGGTTTAGAGAGAAAGATGAACTCAAGAGTTCAAGTCGTTTGTTAGTCATGGGGCGTCGGTGGCACAGTGGCTAGCGCGTCCGCCCTGAGATCTGCAGGGACCCTTCTGTCGAAGGATTGAGCACCTCCACCGTCTATCTGGCTTGACGAAGGGTTTGAAAGCGTGAGATCACCTTGATGTGGACTGGCTTTATGCAAAAATCTGGAATCTAGTCTCCCTGTCGAAGGCCAAAAAGTCTGAGAGCATCTTAATATGAAAAGGACTAGGACTCGATGCACAAAAGACCAACTCGTGGGGAAAAAAGAATTTTATTTGTTCCTTTGTAAACCTAGTTGTAGGGGAAATTCACTTCAAGGTCTCTAAAGCAAGGTTTCAAATGACACGATTTTACTCGGTAGAAGATTCCAATAGCAACAAAACAGAAGAGCAGAACTCTGATACTTTCTTCATTGGGTTTTTTTTTTTCTTTTTCTTTTTTTTTTTTTTTTACAAAACTAAGTCACCAAAAAAAAAAAACAACAACAACAACAACAACCAAAACCAAGCAGCCGGGATCGGTATTCTCTGATAATAAAGAAAATTTCACAATGGTGCTTAATTAACCGTCTGCATTGATTCTCTCCTGCTTCCTGTGTTGCACGTCACCCTGCTACCAGGCGTTGCATACTTCTGTGCTCAACTGCAGGATGCCATATATATATATATATATATATATATATATATATATATATATATATATATATATATATATATATATATATATATATATGTATATTTATATATTTTTATCGCTGTTGTTTACTCTAGTTTTTGCTTCAACATGTTGTTGTGTTGTATATATCTATATATGCCACATACAAAATTTGTGAGGAGATGGAGTTCAAGTTTTTTTCCTCCATTCTTTTCAAACCTTTTTTTTTTTTTTTTTAAAGTAAACAGTTCTATATCGCAGCTCAGATTTAACATTCCTCTATCGTAATTTTTTACCTCTGTAGAATATACACAAAGGATTTTAGAGTATATTTCAAAGATCAAAAAAATTGTTTTTTTTTTTAATTTAATTTGAAAAAAGAAAGCTGTAGCATCATCACAGACAATATTTGGCAAGGTGTTTTTAATTTTCTCAAATTTCTTTTAGCTTTTGAGAGAAAAAAAAGAGGTGAGGTAAAACAGCTGGAAGGGGGTCGGGAATGGGGAGGGAGGCAAGGGGGGGGGGGGGGGGGNNAAAGCACCTTAAAGTATGAGATTGAAGAAAGAGGACGAAAAATATGTGCAAGAGATTAGTGTCACGGTTATAGTGATAAAAAGAGTGAGCAACTATGCATACGTGTCTTTTCAATCTGAGCAAATCCAGAGTGAATAACCTCAGCAAAAAATTTGTGTCTGTAATCCTTGCACTCTTAGCAAGTATCTGGTTGAAATACGTTTTGGGTGTTATGAGCACCAGCATCAGTGTTATTTGGGTTTTTCTTTTTTAAGTAAAAAGTTAGTTTCCAGGGTAGTTTTTTTTTTTGTTTTTGTTTTTTTTTTTTCTTTTTTGAAATAAGAGATACAGTTTAAGTCTTACCGTTTCCATCTTAGTCCTCTTGTTTTTACCCCTCCACTTTCTGCATTTGATCTGCTCCTTTGTTTTAAGTTATTTTGGTATTATTATTATTATTATTATGTGTGCTTTTTGCAAAGTTTTATTCATAGGTCAATAGAAAAGCTGTTTACCCTATTATTTTTTTTTTTTCATTATACATGTCAGTAGCTTTGTCGAAAAAATTTGGATTTTTTTTTTTTTCAAATTGAGCTAAGAGATGATAACACTTGGTGGTAACCCACTCTTAAGATAAGATTAATAGCATTCATCTCAACTGTCTCAACAATTAAAAAGCAAAATACAAAGAGATTACCAGTCTGGCTTCTGCTTTTGAAAAACGGAGGTTTTTTTGTTGTTTTTAAGTCCCCGAATGTTGCGTCTGAACTGACGGTGGCACAGAATGGCTGCAAAATGTATCGGAAGGAAAGAAGGAAAAAAAACCTATGTGGGATATAAATGTACAAAATATAACAGCTTCTAAGAACAAAAATTATTTATATATTGATATATTTAGATATATATACATTTTTTTTTTTTTTTAAATCTAAATCAGTGCATATAAGGTTGTTTTTTTTTTTGTTTGTTTTTTTTTTTTTTGCTTTGTAGCATTAAAAAATGGATTAAAAAAATTTCATTCATGACTCAGGAAGATTTAAACGAAAAATTGCCTCAGCACACAAAACATTTAAAAAAAAAAAATTATTATACCTACCACAGTATAAAATAGAGTAATTAAAATGAGGAGTCCATTGGCTTAGATGACACTGTTACATGTATTGAATCTTGCTTACAAAAGGCATGCATACACAGATGTAAAAAAAAATATTTACTGCAAAATACTTTTCGCCAAGGAAAGACATTTTGAGAGGCAAGATTCAAACAAGACCTGAGATGGATGATGCATCTCAAAACAAAAGATATCACAGCACGCAAACTTAACATTGAGGAGGTTTTATTTCCCTCAGTGTCAGACCTCTTAACAGCAGTAGCAACAACAAGAACAACAACGTCAATTAGAGCAGCAATAGCAGCAACAAAAACAACAACAATAGGAGCAACAAGAACAAAAGTCTATGCCACTCTTAGCATTAGTGAAGTTTAAACACAGCAGAAGATCAGTATAAAAGCTGGGCACGGATAATCATTGTTACACATTCATATGATTGATTGACAATAGTTGTGTAATTTGAAAAAAAATATATATGTATTTATATCCAAGCAACTTTACCCTCATAAAATATTTTGAAACCACAACCAGGAGGCCTGTAGAAATGGCAACGCACATCTTTTCACAATACACAATTCTTCAAGTATTTTTTCCCCCTAAAATTTCAAATGTAAGTTAGAAAGTCACCAAGTCTATCATATGATGAAAGTGCACTTAACTTTGCAAGCATGTTTTGTAGAATTTACTCCAAGAGTTGTTGTCTCTCAACAGTTATTTACCTCACCTTGGAGAGCAATGGATTTCAATAACAATGGGTTTATGCCATTTTTGGGGGATTTTTTGTTGTTGTTGTTGTAAAAAGCACTTTGACATTGCTTTGCCTTCTCTAGGATTTTCCCTTTTTACAAATCCATTATGTGTGTGATACAAGTATATTATTATCATATACATAGTTTTATATAATGTCTTTCCTGCTTGAAACATTGGCAGTCACACCAATTGACCTCAATGTTGTGGTTTTTTAACATTGATTCTGCCTCATCTGTTTTTACTAATACTGGTTTGTGAGAAACTAATTTAGTGTTGCTTAATTAGTTCTTAATTTCTTTTGTTTACATACTAATCATCAGAGGATGAAAGGCCCAATTTGTTTTCAGTATAACTATTTGATTTCTCCAATTTCTAGGCAGCAATGATATTTTACAATTTTTTAATACCTCCCGTGTTGTTCAATTTGTTGTTATAAGTTTGAATTGGCAGTTTTATTCTTTTACTCTGTCTGGATTTGGACAGTAATTAAATTCAAGCAGACATTCAAATAATCCCCTTAATGTATAGGCCCACACCCAACTTAAATTAAAAAAGATATTACCACACCAGCATTTATTGTATCGATGTGTTTGAATTCAAATGCTTTTCTATCTATTTATGTCTCTACTTTATCATTTTCTTTCCTTCAAACAGACGATCTTCCGTACCTGAAGGTGCCTCTACACACTGTGATCAAGTTAACCCCGGTGGCCTACGGTTGTAGGGTGGAGTTTGTCTCGCTCGATATTCCTGCTGTGGACACTCACAGAGAGCGACCAAATGTGAGTTTCTAGCCTAGCCTAGCCTAGCAGTTTACTGCTTATTTCTTTTATTTGTGTAGCACTCAATTGCTCGTTGTATACAGGCACAAACAGGTGCCATAATCAGAACACGACAAGCTTACCTTTTTTTTTTTTTGTTCTTTGCAACAAAAGTATAAATCTCTCTTCATAAAGAATTTGGTTTTTAGGGGTTTCTTAAATGTTCAGAAGGAAGCATTGTCATTTGCTTATAGCACTTACCATCATCTACTTATACAGAGTAGGTCTGCAACTGAACTTTTTCTGAGACCGTTGCAGTTGAATTCTTAAATATGAGTGTGTAGGAACATAGCTTTAATGATTTTGTAAAAAAAAAAAAAAATTTTAAGTACATGTTTGTAGTACGAACGCCCAATGGAAATTTGGAATTATTCAAATTTTACATTAAGTCTAAGAATTTGAAATACTGGTTTGAGAGGTGGTGATAATCATGTATGCTGTGAAGCAAACCATGCCGAACTTGTGATCAGCTGATCCTTTCATTTCATTTTCATTGAATTCTCCAGAGACAAGAATCATCGCAACATATCAAACCTTTTTTAAAAAAATAGAAGTTAGCTTTTTTTGTGAAACAATATTTTGTAAAAAGTGTTAGTGCTTTTATGCTTGATATGGCTAGACTCGATTCAACACAAATTAAGAGTTATTATATTCCTTCTTGCTGAGATCATATCATAAATCCAAACCTGCTACCATTTCCTGGCCCAATTTTAGCCAAAAGGCAACAGATTGCCAAATACTGAATAGGCTGTTTTGACCCACACAAAAAAACACATACGCTTTGTTCCCTACAAACATATGCAGCATATTTATTTGTGGGTTATAGGGATTCTGAGGGTGTTTTATTTTCTTTGTCACAATAGGGTGGTTAAGTGAAAACTTTCCCTACACAATTCAATATTTGGCATCTTTCTTTTGTAATTTAAACTTCACTAAACCAGACAGTAATTGTATTTGCCAGCATTGTTTTTCAAGCTTTATTCACTGTATTCTAACATGACCTTTGACTTTTCAATGATTTTGAGTCTTAATAAACTGGGTTTCTACATTAAGTTTTTTTTCTTTTCAACTGAGGTCATTGTGACCATTTACGAAGTTTCTGACACTATTATTTATTCTTGCTGTATGTCTTCTCCCTCTCCCTTGGTAACCTGATTTGGGTTTTTGAACCCACTACTGGCTGATAAGATCTAAGAATGAAGAGATCACATAAGTAGTGACCAGCCGCATGATCCAGCAGGATTACCAGATATTTAATTTCTTGTTTTCCTCTTTTTGCCATTGCATCCTTTGGATCCTAAATTTGACACGGTTTGTAGTGCTTCCTAAGTAGTGAATATGCCCATTTATAATTACATCACCAGATGTAAACTTGTTCATTTCAGACAAAGCAGGAAAGAATTATGCTTGACTGGCACAATGTAGCCATTATCATGCTTCTTTGCTTTGAAATACGAAGCTCGCTAAACCACGAGAATGATTTTTTTAGAAGTTTCATGTCCAGGAAGCAGAAAAAAAACAATACGAGAAAACTTCTTTCTTTTTCTTCCTTCTTCAGAATGTCACCCGTAATAGATCGACGTGTGAGGCCTTGGCGACTGTTCCTGATCATGAGTGAAACGAACAAGCCGTTTCTTCCCGGTGCCACCTCCTTCATGTTTGCAGTAATTGTTTATCACAGAGTCAGGACAAGATTTTGGGGAACAGGATATACTTAGATACAGGATGTACAGCTGGATAAAAAAATGCTCTGTTTTAGAATTTGTAAAGTTAAGAATATTGGTCATACAATATTTAAGTTGTTTTTTTTTTTTAAACTCTATCAATATGCATATGGTTCAGTCGCTTTTATACAAATATTTTAATGCAGCAATTTTTAAGGGTGAAATCTACTGTAAGAAAATATTTCTGTACTGTTTTGCTCCAAATGTTTGAACAAAGTCGAGTAGAGATATTATCTGTAGCATGGTAATTTTGTTCACTAAATAGGAATTGAACAAGTTGTCACATCTTTCAGGGTTCTTGTTTTTTTTAGCAGAGATATTATATGTAGAATGGTAATTTTGTTCACTAAATAGGAATTGAGCAAGTTGTCACATCTTTCAGGGTTCTTGTTTTTTTTAGCAGAGATATTATCTGTAGAATGGTAATTGATTTCACTAAATAGGAATTGAACAAGTTGTCACATCTTTCAGGGTTCTCGTTTTTTTTAGCAGAGATATTATCTGTAGAATGGTAATTGATTTCACTAAATAGGAATTGAACAAGTTGTCACATCTTTCAGGGTTCTCATTTTTTTTAGCAGAGATATTGTATGTAGAATGGTAATTAATTTCACTAAATAGGAATTGAACAAGTTGTCACATCTTTCAGGGTTCTCATTTTTTTTAGCAGAGATATAATCTGTAGAATGGTAATTAATTTCACTAAATAGGAATTGAACAAATTGTCACATCTTTCAGGGTTCTCATTTTTTTTAGCAGAGATATTATATGTAGAATGATAATTAATTTCACTAAATAGGAATTGAACAAGTTGTCACATCTTTCAGGGTTCTCCTTTTTTTTTTTTTTAAAAGATATAATCTGTATTCGCTTTCACTAAATAGGAATTTAACAAGTTGTCACATCTTTCAGGGTTCTCCTTTTTTTTCTGGGCAGCTGCAGGGCATGTGTGTTTTGTACTCAGGTGTCTTTCTTTTTTAACTTTCTTTTTTTTCTTTTTCGATACTTCCAAAGTAAAGCTTATTTGTTGTTAATTTTTTTGTTTGTCTGTTATTATAATAGCATATTTCATGTAAAAGTAAATTATCAATGAATTGAAAGTTTTTCTGATTTTGTTGTTGTTGTTGTTGTTGCTAATGGTTTGTTTAACTAAATATACATCATTGTGTTGCCTGGTCAGCTTATTAAATCTGGATTTGCTTTGCATTGTCAAAGTTAGGTCTGATTTGCTTTGTATCTTTATCTTAATATGCTTTGAACCAAATTGAGATTTTATCTTGACGGGCTTTATATATTCAAGACACAGATGCACGTACATTGTCATAATCTTACACACATTTCTTGGTTTCTGTTTTTATTGTTGCTGAATCCGGTTCTCTATTGTTAATCCTTTCTCTCCAGGTTGCTCAATATTCATTTTAATTTCATTTCCAGTTTCTAAGTAATTCCTTTTATTTCAATTTTTTTTCTGTTGTATGTCCCTTTTTTTTTAACTTTCATAAAAGTAGAAATAAAAGCTGTTTTGTTTTAAAAGTTATGTAAAAATATAAAACCTCTATTAACCTCTTGATGATAGGTATGATGTGTAATGTACATTATTTTTTTTCAACCAAGTTGCTGTCTTGAGTTGTCTGGCACATCATGGGTAAGATCTACTTAGGATCAGTTTGATGTGCCTAATCAGTTATAATTTGTTTTGTAAATATAGCAAAAATCTTGCCAATAATAATTGCAGAATCAAATTTTATCATGCTTTGAAGGACGTCTTTTTGAGTTGGAAGTGTGGGATTTTTTTTAGGCCTAAATATTCAACTCATGTTGATTTCTTCAGCTAATCCCTACTATTTTAGGAAAAAACATGCAAAACTAAATCACCAAAAACACTTTTGCAACAGGAAGTTATTAATATCATGAAATTTACAGTTATTTTATCACTGCATAATTTTTCCTCCTTCCGAAAAAAATAATATCTTGTTCAACATATCTCTAAAAATAATATCTTTTTTTAAATATGATCTTGGATAACCAAGCACCCAAACCTGATTGTAAAGACATAATGTGGAATTTCCTTTCTTGTGAGTAATTTTTGTTGCTTTGGTTGATTATTGTACTTTTTCGTCCCAGACTGGTGTTGCTGATAAATGGTTTCTTGTGTAATCAGTTAATTTTTCATCAACCTTCAAATCATTTTTTATTTTCTTCTATCCACTGATTTCGTTCTTGTTGAGGATTTTTCTGAACTAAAATTAGTGTTATATTGAACCATGCCTAGCACTTTGTGAAATATTATGCCATGATGGCCATAATTCTGACTCTTTCTTGGGCCATAAACATTATCACTATCATCATCAGGTGTGTTTGCCATGTCCGCGGAAACGCAGGTCCCATAGTTTTATTGCTCCATCTGTCGACTGGTTGTGCATTTCCAATAATTTTTTTCCCAAGAGGGTTATGCTTGAATTTTTTTTTTTTTTTTTGGATTTTAACTTGTGGCATAAATTTCAATTTCTCTGCAGCAAACCATTGTCATCATCACCTCCGTTTGATTATGACTGAAGTTACCTTGAGCCTTTTTCCATTTCCAAAGGCAACCTTCAGAGTTTAGCTTCACATTAATGTATGTTCTTTAGGATCTAGATAGTTTTTAGGAAAGAAATGCAGTATTTCTTTTTCTCGGGATATGCAACATTCCAAGGAATCACCTGCCTGTCTTTTCTAATTTATCTGTATTTCTTTTGTTTCAATCCAGGCCCTAGATGGATCCCTTGAAAATGAATTGAATCATTTCTATGACTAGTCGTAGGATTCTTTTTTTCTTACGTTAGGAAAGTCAACGGCTTTCACTAATGATGCAATTTATGAGAATATTGTTCATGTGCCTTTCAAGTCTTGAGGCTTTTTTTTTTTGTCTTTTGACCCCTTCCTGATATAGGTGTTACATGCATACGTAATGTTGCAGGGTTTGAGTTTGAAAATTTGTAAGGAGTAAATGCTATATATGAGGTGTGCTTAGAAAGAGTATCATTGTGATTTAGTAGTAAATATTTGACCTAAAAAAATAAATATATATGTCCAGGAATAAATGCCCTTTATAATGCAACCTACCTTTTTTCCCTTTTTCAGATGTATTCTGTTTCTTAGGGCTAGATCTAGATTTATTGGCAGGTGCCTATCGTTTTTTTCCAGCTTTAGGAGTTTCATGATCGTCACTACTCTCTGTGTCACTTTCCGAACTACTAGATCTAGAAGTTTCATAATCACTTCCTGAATCTTCATAGAAAGATTCATTTTCACTTGAATCACCAAGTAAGAGTCCTAATACTTCTTTGTTATCATACAAAGCTCTTCGAGAACGTTTACTATTGTTGTCACTACTTGTTGAGGGCTCCATCATGTCGGAAGGAATCAAAGTGATGTACAGAATGAAAACATCGGAATAAAAGCTAAAAGCACGCCTTTACTAAAGGTTATTTTCTTAGAAGAAGGGTCAATCGATAAATTCAATTTTTTAAGTGGCTTTAGTATAGGCTTTGAAACTTTTCCACTATTCCATCGATATAACCTGACGTACGTTATACGTCAAGTATGGCATCTTGGCACAAGCATGACGTACGTTGAACGTCATGGAGGGCATCTTGGCATGATATTTAATGAAGCTAATATGACGTACATGAAACGTCATATATGGCACAAAGGGGTTAAACTGCTAGATGGGCATGTTCAATTTTGTTTTTCTTTTTTTTTTTTGCATTGTATGAAATGAATAACTGAAAGCGAGTTTTCTTTCATCCTTGACAACTATATATTTTCGTTTATTACCTGTGTAAAAAACAGTTCATTTTTGTCCGTTACCCATGTGTGATGCCAAGAGGACTTTCTTACTCTGAATCATATGTATATCATTATTATTGTCAAGAAGACCTTTTTTGTCAGCCATTTTAACATTGTTTTTTCTGAGAACTTGTGGCACACTATTACCATTAAAAATTTTTTTTTCTCTTTATTGTTACTAGAAGTTGTATGAGTTAATGCCTTACCACTTCTTAGATATGTTGAAATGCACCATTGATAATGCAGGTACATGGTACATATAAAGATTTATCTTTTATTTTTTAGGCTACCGTATTTTTTCTTAAATTCTGTTATTGCAAAAAGAACAACAATGCAATCAGGGGCTGAACTTGGATTTTTTTTTTTTATGTAATTAAACTATATTTTTATGTGTTACAAAGAGCACATTTTCGTAGCATTGTTGTATGTTGGAATGTTGTCAAAGTACATCGAATGACTTTTTTTGGAAATTCATTCATCTTATTAATATTACAAATTGCACACAAAGATTTTTATTTTGTTTCATAGACTTTTCACGATTTCAATATTTTGTAACTTGATGTTTGGTTAACTGCTTGAAATTCTGGAATAACTGGGCATAGATGGAGAGGTTATTATACTTTGTAAGAGAGGAGAACAAAGATTTGAAAAATTAGAAAAATACATGACAGTATTACTTACCGACATCCATCTTAAGTTAATACAACCCTTTTATGACTGGATGCTGTTTGAATAAAACGAAATGTGTAGTTTGAGCATATCACAGTTTTATCACATTTTGTATCTCAGACTCAGGCCATCTATTTTCAAAGCAAAGTTTTCCGCCCCAGACTTGCTCTGACAGAAATGGAAGTTTTTCAGTCTTGCTCTATTTATTCATGTTAAAGTTTACCCTCGAGTCTTCCAACTGAAGGCTGTGAATTGGTTGTTCTAAGTCCATGATTTTTATGGGAATTTTTTTTTCATTGATTCATTACTTTGCTTCAAGCATTCTGTCATGTAAAGTATATTTTTTTATATGTTGCCCAATTTTTTTTAAAGGTAAAATTCTATGGTTATTATGCATTATTCAAAAGTAGAAATGAATGCAAAAATAAGAGATTATTCACAGATGTGAATTTTTCATTTTATTTAAGTTTTTACATTTTTTAAGAGTTTTACGTTGCTGCTTGTTTGAGGTTTGAAAAAAAAAAAAATTGTATGTACATGTTGGTCAAAATTTTGGTTTCAATGTTATCAGTATCGGGCCATTGTTGATCATGTTGATATCCTCTCATGGGTCGAACTTCAAATGAAAAATAAAGCAATAGAGGCAGCACAGTTTCTCTTATCATTAATATGATTATGTAGGTTTATATCTAATAGTGGTCTTCAATACCTCGTTGAAACTTTTTTTTTTTTTAAGTAAATAGTATTAAAAATTTGCTACTATTTTTTTTTAATAAATTAAATAATTGAAAGCAGATCTTCCTTGCAATGTTGTAAATACTTCGCTTTACATTTCCTTCTTGATCCTGATGTGTGATAATAAATCATCGCTTATTCATATTTATTTTCCTGCCAGAGTCATTTGCCTATAAAATAACATTTACCATTTTCCATCTCTCAAGTCCTGTCTTGAGGAGTTTGGAGTTGCATGTAACACTATTATTGAGAGAAAATATTTTTTTCAATTTATATTTTTACTTAACCATGGGTGTGTGTGTGTGTATTTTATTTCCCATTTTTTTTTTCAGAAATATTGTCCCATCTTCAAATGCTTACATCTTGGAATGAAATCAGCACACTCTATTCAGTGTTAACTATTACAAAGCAGAAAGCATTCTCAGGGCTGGCTGTGATTGGACTCAAATTTTCAAAACACAGCTTGCGACTTAGTTGCGACTGTCCCGGAGACATGGCCCTAATTTGTAGTTTTTTATTCTTATTGGTTTTTGAATATTGGACATAAGCTCTTGCAATCTTCCATCTCTTTTTGTTGTTTGTTTTGTTTACAGAGTTTTTTTATTTGTTTTTTGAGGGAGGAGAGTGACAGTGATGTCTCTCATAATTGTAAATCATTTTTTTGTAGTTTACATTTCAAATTACAAGCTATATGCAAATAAAGTGTCAACGTAACAGAGCCTATTTTAGCATACTGTAGATTAGGAAATCGGTAGTATTAGTACCAGTGTAATTTTTTGCCCATTTTCAAACAGCAGCATCGATTTATTTTCTTCAAATTTTTTTTTTCATTAATAAGCTGGGTACTTTTTTTTTTTTTGCATCAAATCATTTGGGTTTAAAACCTGCAGAGGCTTGGTCTTCCTTTTATAAAGAATCGGATTGATATCAACAATCTCGGGATAAATGTCAAATGCAATAAATAGCACATACTTAACACATGAATCAAGTTCAGAGTTGTAATACCTTTTTTTTTTTAAACATATAAACGTACTCAATGATGAATGGATTATTGTAGCAAGTAAAACATGATTGTGTGAAGGGGAAGATACACAGGAGTTTAGATGCCAATATTGCCCTTTAAGCACATCGTTTCTGCCAGTACTAATTGAATTCCATGCTTTCTTTGTAAGACAAAATTAAACATTTTTGCTCACACAAAAATAATTTATGCCATTTTTATTTTGAATTTTTCTTTAAAGCTTTCATTTCTATATAAATGATCAGGGCTTTTTAAACAAATAATTTGAGTGATTATTGATTATGATAGTTTTCTCTAATGGCGTAGATTAAAATGCCCACAATATCACTATAAACACCTGTTTGATCTTAAGTTTGATTTTAATTATCTAGACCTGCACGCTCAATTACATACTTGCTTTTGCTTCTTCAAATCAGTAAAACATGACATTTTTATTCAAAGTAAGCGTGTGTAAAGAGAAGGGAATTTGAGAAACTACATTGATTTTGCCTTATTTTTTTGTTTTTGCAATTGATCAACCAGAACTTCAAATGAGTCTGTGTTGACAATCAACTAGTTTTTATGCGCAAAAAAAAAAATTGCCCTTTTTTTTTCAAATGCCTTCGAAAGGAGATTGTAAGAGTCTGAATAAGAACAAAGACTAAAGGCTTTCTTTTAATAAGTTTAGAAAGTTGAGCAGCTAGGCACTAGTGTGTCGTTCCCACAAGAATCATTTTTGTATGATTTTGTGTCGTTCTATTAAACTTATTTGGAAAAAGTAGAGAAAAGTTCATGGCCACAAACCCAAATGTTTTACTTCTAAACAAACTAATTCAGTACTTCATGACCTCTCTGTGCATAAATGCAGCTGTCTTTGTTTGCTTGCACTCTATAAGAGCAAAACTCTCTAGGCTTCAACTTCCCTGAATAGATTGCAGAAAAGCGGCTTTTATTGCGCGGCAGGGTCACTAAGTACTATGTTTTCCTCAAGATATGCCTCAAAGCTAAATGGTTATGGAAGGCTTTTTGTTGCTTTTGTATTTCATGAGGGGAAGAATTGCTTGGGATTGTTTTGCTTAACTTTTATATGCAAAATTTAGATATGCCTTTTGTGTGGATTAAAAATGTAATTATTCGCTTAAAAAAGGATTTTTTAAAAAGTATTATTCATTTGTAAAGGTTTTTTTTTTCATTTTGTTGCTTCTCCTGAAAGTTGTACATTGCATGTATCCAGATTGTGTGTATGAAAGTGTCACGTTTGTAATGTTGTATAATTCATATCGATTTTTACCTTTCATGATAAAACTTGTTTTATTGTTGGAATAAAAAATATACACTTTACAGCTTTTTTAATCAGACTTGTGTTGTTTTCTTAATTTCCCTGTTCTTTCATTAAATGAATTTACTACTAAAAGTTTATTTTGTTTGAAGTGAAATAAACTCAAGTTGATGACATCTAAATCACATAGTGGAATGTTCTGTTGAGATCTTTTGATATAGAAAGAGGTTGCAATTTAAATAAAGCCAGCAATAACATCAGCAACGACAACAACAACAGTAATAATGATAAGAATAATAATAATAATGGCGATGATAGTAACAAAAAAAATTTTTTTCATGTTTCAGGGTGAGTAAAATTTGAGATATGAAATAGTAATGTATCAATTTGTTACATTACATCGATTACTTTAATGCACGAACAAATCAAGAATTTCCCAATACCTAAGCGGAACTACGTCAAATGAAAACTTTTACATTATCTCAAGAAAATCGGAGAAACTTGTAAAAACCGCCTACAACAACAATCGACAGAGTAAGGTTATTGACAATTAAAAGGTAGTTGCCTTAATAAGAATACATGTAATCTTTATAATAATGGAGCTAGGCCAACAAATAAACGAGCGGGGTGATCTAAAAAAGTGCACAACTCGGATACATGAAAACTGGCAGGTAGGTGTATAAAAATATCATGTTGGGAACGGGGGCATACATTCTTTAATTTAAAGAAGTGTTTTGTTATTTAAAAAAAAAAAGGGGG
>BLXT01007988.1:951116-961641 GCA_019648995.1 Plakobranchus ocellatus
GAAAAGGGTATTTGATGCAGAAAAGCTGTTTGATTTGATGGAGATCTGGAAGGAGAACAAAATCAAATGCTTAAATTACTCTCAGGAAAATCTCTGGAGAGATTTGTTATAAACATGTATCCATAGTGCTCTTCGACAAAAACATTTATTCTATCTTAATTGAAATATGTTAACTTGGATTAGTATCTTATGATTTATTGTCACCTTTTGTTTTGAAGCATGCCATCTTTGGTTTTGCATTATTTTGATTTTGACCTCAGGTCGGAAGTAAGGGGAGCAATTTCAAGATGTTTTCCACAAGAAAACTTGGTCAAGTTTCTCTACATCCTGGAATAGCCACAGCACTGCAACATCATTTCTCTAGAAGCCTTGTAAGCAGAAGCTTCATCACATCACCACAATGTGTCAAAACAATACTTTTGACCCGACAGGCTAATCAAAATAGGTCTGTTTGGGGCCTGATCCCAGCATCTTGCAAACGATTGTTTAGTATCTCATCGACCTACCATTACGAGGTGTCAGTGGTGCCAGGGGAATCCAAGGTCACTGACCTTAAGCCGGATGCACAGGACATCTTCAGGACAGCCATTCGCTCTGTGTATCCAAAGTCAATGATAGGAAACGTACTGCTCTATAATGCAGTGACCTCGACCCTGAAAGTTCAGGGGAAAACTTACAAGCTGGACAGGAATGTTTTTGTGGTGGGGATGGGCAAGGCAGTAGCTGGGATGGCCGGTGTCGTTGAGGATATCCTTGGTGCCCATATTGTTACTGGTGTCATCAGCATTCCCGAGGGCCTTCAAGAGCAGATTCAAGATGAGAATCCATGGTAGGATATTTTTCTCCTCATTTTTTTTTCTTCTATGTTTGAAAAGGCAGAACTTAATGTACACTGCCTCCTCTGCATCTAGGCATGTGGTTTTAAATGAGGGAACATCTCTTTCTGATTTAGTTCTAGGTTAAAAGAGAGGTAATTACACTTTAAGATTAATGAAAATAAGAGACCATGATATTGTTTGCAAAATCAGACAGAAAAAAATGTAACTTTTAATCTTGGAAGAGCAGAATTCCATGGTTTTGATTTTTACATCTGAAAGAAAAGTAAGTTGTTCTTGCCTCGAATAAATGACATAGTATTTTGTTGTTACATGCTCCTGTCATTGTTTTGATAGTAAACAATTATTTTACTATCAGAAAAAATTAGCATGAGACAGGTTTCACAAATATGACGTTTACTATTCCTGAAAAAGGCAGTTTTAATTTATTTATTATTTTATTTTTTTGATAATTGTCATGTGTAAGACATCGGTTCAAACGGTTATGTACGGAGATAATGAATTAAACACTGAAAATATTTGCTTTAGGCTGAATCAAACTTTAACTATCATTTACATGTGTAAAGTTTTTGAATGCTGCAAGTATTAAAGAAAAGTTGTGAGACCAGTCCAGATGTAATAGGTGTGGCAGATTAACAGAGATTAAAGGAAAGTATTTTTTTCTCTTTAAGTGGCTATATTCACTCATATCTTGATATAGAATCAACATGTAGATATCAATCCAGTTTTTACCTCTGCGTAGCTGGTAGAGAGTTTCAAATAAGCCAGTGTTTTGAAATGTTTGAAAAGGACTAGAAACTCAGTGGAATGGTTTTAGCACAACAATGTTGGATTTAAAAGAAATTATTCTTAATTCCTTGTTAAATTTTTTTCCATATCTGTCTTGAGTAGAATGGGTTGAACTGCGGGATTTTGGCAGGCCATAATATTGATATTGCATTGCAGCTTATGGAAGGAACTGCATTATTTTGCTTCAGTTATTCTTATATAACATTTTCATTGATGGGCCACCCTTTACCAATTTGTACCATTTTGAAACTGTGCACAGTGTTACTGAATTGGTTGGTTTTATTTTTTGTTATAATTTTTTTAGTCATTGCAGTTAGTCTTATACTTTTCCTTATTCTTCTAGTTATTATTGTATGATTTTGAAAAATTAATTTGTACCAATAGATTCATTGTCCTGGAACTATTGCCAGGTCTGTGAAATTTGGTTTTTAAATTGATTTCAATATTTCAGTGCGCATTTTTTTATTTCTTGCAGTGGATTTCCTTTGCGTAACACAACGAAAATTCAGATTTATGAAGGATCATCAAGGACTGAAGCAGATGAGGCATCTTATAATGCGGCAAAGGCTATACATAATCTTGTGTCGAAGCTTACAGAGAAAGATCTGCTCATAGTTCTTTGTTCAGGTTTGTCAAAAAGCTCTTTTTGTCACTGTCTCCCACTACTGCCTCCTTCTCCACCCTTCCCATTACACCCTCCTCCTCTTTTTTCCTCATCCTGTTGTTTCTCCTTTTCTTCTCCAGATAAGTAATGATTATGTATGGTCACCCTTAAATGTTGCTTTGTAGAAAGATCGATCAGGGAAACTTAGGTTTTATGTATCCTAAAGAACTCTCAGTATTGTCACAAATGATTTATGAATACTTGCAGAGTCGCTCAAAGATTAGGACTAGGAGAGACTGGGATGTATGAAATTGATGATTATGATAATATAATAAGCATAAACATATTTATGTTTTAACTGTAGTTACTACAATTAGTTTTGATGCAACATGTTTCACTTTAGGGCGATACCACACACATCTCTGTCAATAGTCATTTTTTTTTGCTTATCCTTATCCATGCATGGTTGTATTCTTACAACTTTTTTTTTTTTAATTTCTGTTTTGTTTGAAGGTGGGGGGTCAGTACTGTGTCCACTCCCCCATTCTCCAATTACTTTAGACGAACTACGTCAAGTAACGCGTTTGCTGAAGCAGAATGGTGCTAATGTCAAAGAAGTTAATACAGTGCGCAAGAATATTGAGGTTCTCAAGGGAGGAGGTCTTGCAATGGAGGCAAAACCAGCAAAGGTATTATTGCAGAAAAATTGTTATCAGTTTTTAAAAGGTTCATTGTGGTTGTTGTTCTTTTTATTTGATTTTCTGAAAAAAGTATCTTTACTTATTGTCTTATGTTATTTCATCCATCAAGCGTTGAGAAGTTTTTTATTCAATTCCTTCACCTCATGCAATAGATGCTGCCATATAAGCTTTTTATGTCATGGATACAAGTTTGGATATAAAACTCTCTCTGCTTTTTGAATGTTTGCTCAAAAATATAATTTTAAAACTGTAGCTTGAGGTGAAATCACATCAATCAAGTTGTTGCACATTAAAAAATCTTGAGTTGCAATAAAGGAAAAACCTAGAGCAGTAAGAAACATGCTCCTTTAATATTTATAGTGAAACATACTTTTTTTTTTTTTTAAAAATATTCGCAATTGTTTTCATAGCATAATCAAGCAATGAAATCCTATTGCCTCAGAAATTTTTCCTTTGTTACAAGTTTTGTCATACATTTCCCCTAAAGCATATTCCTTTTACAATGTTAATTTATCTTTGTGTTCTTACTTCTCTACCCATTACAGGTTGTGTCCCTGATTTTATCATCTTTTATTGGAGATCCTATAGACCTGATTGCTAGTGGTCCCACTTGCCCATCACAGCCTGCCCCTCACCACTGCATTGAAATCATGAATCGACTTGGCATTATGGACCAAGTGCCCGAAAGTGTCCGCAAATTTTTGGAACGCGAGACTGTAATTCTGAGTCAGAAACAGGTTAGAGTTTAAAATGACATCTTTGCAATAAATGTGTTACTCATATCAGGTTTTAAACTTATATGTTTTTGATAGCAGTCAAGTGATATCTCAACAAAAGCTATATTATGTCATATATACACCGGTACATGTATTTGATGAAAAGAGCACTTTTGGGAGAAAATAAGAATTTTTTTTTTTTTTTTTCACTGCTTAATTAAACAAAATAAAATCCAAAAATGCTGGCACATTCAATATTCAAACTGTTCAAATGCAATTTCTGGCTGTATCAGTGATTCAAAATGTTTAAAACGTGAATTCTTACTCATTTGCACTCTTCCTGAAATATTTTTTATGTGCCTGAGATAAGTATTCATACTATTTTAACTGAACTTTTTAGGCAACTGGCTGGATTTCATTCATTATTCTAAGTACGCATTTGTTGTTTTTTGGCATTTAAAAAAAAAATCTTTCACCAGTGATCGTTCAGATTTTTTTTTTGAGAGGGGGTTGACCCCAGGATGATGTTTCAAAGTTCTAAGACAAAGCTTGCTTTTTGTGTATCATCTACCTGTATGTGCTGCTGGCCCTCTTTTTTTCTGTTTTTTTTTTAAACCAGTCATAACAATTATCTTAATGTACCATCATCCTCAATCCTGTTGATTTCACAGAAAATACTGGACAGTATTCAGGCCAAAGCTGAGCTTGATGCTACTTGGGCTGACATTCAAAACATTGTCGTGGGCAACAACTCCATAGCATGTGAAGCAGCAGCAACCAGAGCCTCAGAGCTGGGCTACCTGCCTCTCATACTGACCACCAAGCTTGTTGGGGAGGCTCGTAACATTGGAACTCTGCTAGCAAAGCTGGCCAAGTTCATCATGATGTGTTATGATAGGTGGAGCATTTTTTTTATTTTAGCTCATATGAAATTCAGAAAAAATGACAACTTTTTCTTTCTTAGTAATAGATTATTATCCTAAGTTGATTAATATTTGTTTTACAAACTCAATTTTTAAGGGAAAAAATCATGTTGTTTAGCATTTAATTTAGGGATTATCTTCCCATGAATGTTCTAGCCAAACCAATACGCTGGACTTTAATATTTACCTGGATTTGTTTTTCGTTTTACTGCCTAAATTGTTTGATGCAGCATTCAGGCAGATGTTGCATCAAGTTGAAGACAATTCTTAAATGCAGACTAGAGGCAACAAAAGCTTCATTTTGTAATAATGCTTCCTTTGTGGCTTAAACAATTCTGACTCATAGCTAGACCCGAATGTCTTTTTTTTTGGGGGGTTCCATCTGATTAAAAAAAAAATGTTGTTATTTTCTTCTGTTTTAAAGCTTGTCACCAGCAATTCACCATTTATTTTGTAAGAGCACCATGATGACAGTATTGTAGATCATGATTATGCATGATGCTGGCATCTACAATCATTTGGTCTGATTTAGAAAATAAGTACGAATGTACTGAGGGGCACCTTGAAAATTAGATGGTTTGCAGAGGCATTCACAGATTTAAAAACAAAGGGACAGTGGCAATAGCTTAAAATTTTTACTTCAAAACCTTTTTTTTGCGCAGCTGCAGCAGCTTCACAAACATATATAAGGCCTCACAACTTTTGAGATATTTCACTTTAAATATTTTGAATTATATCTTTGAATAAAATGTTATTTTAAAGCAGTGTTGTAGGATTTATCTTAATGTATGACTTTTTCTTCAACTGCACAAACAGCACCAAAGCTTTAGGTTCCACATCTCAAAATCAAACAATTTGTAGACATGTCTTGGTTTTACAGTTGTATTCTTCATATGCATAAATTTTTACCGAGCATTTTTTTTATTACAATAAGCTATACAAAGGTGCTTTTTCAAAAAGTGATAATGTAATTTGTCAATGGAAAGACCCAGTTAATAAAAGAGTAATTTCTTTTTATGTGACTTTCAAGAAAATTCATTTTCTTGCTGTTGATACTCGTTTTGAGTTGCTCACTTCAACACTTGTCTTTTTTTTCTGCTCTTTTTGTATATTTTGACTCCATGTATTTATTCTCCTAGCTTATTGACAAGCTATTTGCATTTCTCAACATGATCATTAGAATTTTTGTTTTAAAGCTGATTCTTCCCATGTCTGATCATGGATCACGTGCAATTGCAGTGTATCAAATGCTTACACTGCAAGTGAAAATGTGCTCTTCATGTGGCATTTACCCAAGACGATATCTGTCATTATTGCAACAGGAAAACCTCAATGGAGCCCAACATGGAACTGACGATACTGGAGGTGGAGCTGGTGGCTGGAGGAATCCGCAAGGAATGGATCAATCACATCTGCAATTCCTTAGACAGGGCCCACAATATGAACAAAGACCTTTGCATCATCTGCGGTGGGGAAATCATGGTCCAGGTCAAGGGCTCGGGCATAGGGGGCAAGAATATGGAAGCTGCGCTGGCAGCTGCTATTCACATGAAGAAATTGTTTCGGCTTGAAGAAATGCCTGTGGCCGAGACACGCATGTGTTTCCTTTGCTGTGACTCAGATGGCCTTGATGGGGTCACCAAGGTAATACTATTGCGTTGGAAATCATTTATAGTTCCCAATTTAAGGGAGATCACACCCAAAGAATGTACAGAATCCTTGCTTCATTTCTTGTTGAATCCAATCGAAGTGTATCACGTCATGTTATGTGAATGTAGCATCAATTCTTGCCTTGAAAAAAAAAAAGAAATGACATGTTAAAGCATAAGTTTTCATTAAATGTGTTGGCTAAATGTGCTTAAACTTCAATTCTAATGAATGCTATCAAGAACTTTTATCAGAAAGTAGATTTTTTTGTGTGCAAATATCTCAAAAAGTAGATCTACTGACTTTTGGGTTGGTTTTTTTTAGTTGCACACACACAAATAATATTTTGGGATAAAAATTTGACTTTAATCTGCCAAACACGAATATCAAAATTTGCTTCAAGATATATATATATATATATATATATATATATATATATATATATATATATATATATATATATATATATATATATATATATGAAATTATGGCACATGTGGCAAAAACAGAAGCGAGACATTCCGCCATTAACCCAATTATCTTTTTATGTTGCTTTGGAATCTGAGTGGTTTGCCTTTAGTGACTCAAACTTGTCCTTTTGTGAGAGTGAACTCAATTGTGCACATTTCATTCACTAAAACTTCACAACGCGTATTATATATGTTTGAAAGACATTTTTGTTATTCTGATATGTCAGGAAAAAAAATATCTTTCGAAATATTTAGCATTTGCCCATGTCTTTATACTATCAAGATCCAATTTAAAGAAGTAATGAATAACAATAGAAGGTACAATTTGAATGTTGATGTCTGTAGCACTCCTCTGGTGTGAGTATTGTTGAAGAGCCTTTCTTGAATTTACCAGCTTTGATCTCTGTGCAGTACAGTTGAAGATGAAAATAATCCAAGGTAGTGTCTTGAAATTTTAATAAAAATTTATGGAATGAATAGTATTGTTTAACTATGCATAAGAGTTAAAACAGTTTCACTAGACTTTCTAACTACTAGAACAAGATCCTAAATTCAACTTACTCATAGATGGTAATTTTAAGGGTCAAAATGTCCTTACAAAGGCCAAGTCAATATCGGTTCGCCTACTTTATCAAAATAATCTCCAGGCAAGCCTGTAATACAATACAGAATAAGTAATTTCTTCTATGCAAGTCCATTTCACCAACTGAAGTCATTCCACACGATTTCTGGGAGCTTAAACCACAATATGAGCAAGCTTGTGAAAAAACTGTGACATTGTTATAGTCTTTTATCAAAGATTCAACTCAAATTGAATGCAGTCAAAAATGCTGCCTTTTTGTAAATTAAAAATTATACTTCTTTTGTCATATTTTCCCTAACGTTTCTTTAATATTGATACTCTGGTCTTTTTTGCACTCTTACATGTATTGTTAAGAAAAGCCTTTATAAAATTCAGTCATATAGACTTTGCACACTGTTTATTCAACTCAACACTTAGCAGAGGAGACAAAACCTTTTCTTTGCCTAGGTGTACTTATATTTTGGAACATAGTTTGTAGATAGATAAGAGGTGAGGTTAAGAACTAAATGACGAGAAAGTATTTTCTCCTCCTTTTCTTTGCATATTGATATGATGACATACTATGAATAGTCCTTTTCATGTCAATATACCTGGAATGCAATGTTATCTGACCTGTAATAACTGCAAAGGCACAAAAAAAAAAAAAACAAGTGCGAAATTTTAAATATTTTTGATTTACTATCACATGGTGGGTCAAATGAGACACCAAAAGTTTAGTGAAAAAGCAAATGGACACGTCAAGGAAAGTTCTCCCATAATGGAGTGTTTCCTTTTAAAACAGAAATTTCTTGTTTAAAACTAAAATATGGATTGGAAAACTTTACGTCTGCTCATTTCTTCATTACTGCAGTTAAAGCTGGACAATCAGTAAGGCTATCAGCAGATATTGAATGCCCTAGGAATGTGGTTGCATGGAAAAACTTTCAGAATTTTGTGGACAGAAAGAAAACAAAACCAATTAAATCTTGAATCTTGCCAACTACTCATCTCTTCTCCAAAGAGTCAGACAGACAGTTGAATTTTTTTGGCCACAGAAATAGGCACAATGGAATAAAAAAGTTGATGACGTGGAACAAATAGAAGGAAACGGAGATCAGAATCTACAATGGCAACAGCAGTCACATATGGATGGCTTGAGATAATCATTACAAATAAAGATAAAATCTAATGGACATAGAGATTATCTGGTTAACTGAAGACCAAGAAGAATGGAGGGCTGTATTTGTTTGTTCGCTAGACCTGACACTTGAAGAAGAAGGATAGTTGAAAAAAAAAAAAAATAGTCATACTGATTCTAAGTCAGTGGATGAAAAAAGTTGTTTTCCTGACCATTGGAGCCAAACTTTTTTTTTTAACAAAGACAGTGTATTGCACAAGTTTGTAGACAGTAATATTTTATAAAAGCAATGCTTAGACTTGGCAATTGTTAAATAAAAAGCCCTGTATTCCACAGATATTGTCAAAAAATTTTCATGAATTTTGAGCTGTACAATTTTTTCCCCCAGATGGCAGGTGCTATAGTGGATCAAGATTTTCTAAACAAGGTGGAGGAGCGTGGTCTTGAAATGGGTGACTACCTTGAAAACAACGACTCCTTCAGTTTGTTCAGCCAAGTGGACAATGGTCAATATTTGGTGAAGACAAATGTAACAGGAACCAACATAATGGATCTGGTAGTCATGCTGGTGCAGAAGCCACAGGACCGGAAATATGCCTGGATCTAAGGATTCCGTGCCCTGATTACCGAGGGATCTGTAGTAAACTAGTATGTATGTGAGGGAACCAGTCCAGAAGAGTTATGTGTTGTGTTTTACACATTGTTATCTATTCATAAACCACCAAGGATTCCCTTCTGTGAGCTTTGTTATTGTGAAAACTAGATCAGGATTTGTTAATTCTGTACAAAGATATATGTGATGAACTTTCAAAGATGCATTTAAAAATGGGGAAAAAAGTTGTCCTTTTGTGTTTTTTTTGAAACGATTCTCAGCGACATTCACCTCATAAGGACTGGCCTCAAGGCATTTGTTTTGCACAGAAAATTTATACAATGGATATTTTGGGATGAAGGTGAAGGAGAGTGTAAGGTAGGGGATTTCCTTGCTCATTTGATATTGATAGATTTGGTTGTGTGCCGTTACACATTTGTGACCACTAAGGGCAGAGAAAACTCTCGAGAAAAACACAACTTTAGGTGCTTTAGAATTAAGAATGCATAGTTTAGTTCATGGCTATATCTATGAAGAAAATATGGTTTTTATATTTACATTTCATTCCTTTTGCCATACCAGCATATACTTTGAAAAAGAATCTTGTTGGTCTAGTAATGTTTCAAGGCTTTTCTTAAGTTGATGGATTAGTAACATCCACATTTGTGCCAAGGATGATTGGGTTTTTTTTTCTCTTGTTATCTGGTGAAGTATTAAAAGGTCGTATTAAAAGGCAAAATAACCAAGAAATCAATATGTCATCAGTTCTCTTAAACTTAACAGAGGAAAAATCCCTTGTAAATATAGAGGAGACTCCAGATACTTATATCCATCCTTAAAAATGAAACTTAATTCCAGCTTCATTTTTATATATCTGTATAATGTTTACCACAGAATCAAACAGCTTCAGTCAAAATCCATGTCTTTCCAAACATTTCTGTTCTTTTTTGTTGCACATAAAAGTTGTGCATGAAAGTTGTATTTTAGTGAATTGCAGGCTGTAAATAAATGCAGATTTTCAGTATACTTTGTTGGCACCAAAGAATTACTAAAATCCTAGATTTACACTAACAGTTCTCTATTAATTTACCTGTACATTTTTTTTTTTTGTAATTCATAATGCTGAAATAACAATTATTTTATTTATTATAATATTGATATTTTTTTTTTTTTAAATTTGGGTTACATTTAGATGGGATATTATACAAGATAAACTTGACAAATGGGAGTCCGAGGTAACTTTTTAGGTCAGCCTTTGTAAGAATCTGCTACTGTCATTTGCCGTTTTTTTAGGTCAGCCTTTGTAAGAATCTGCTACTGTCATTTGCCGTTTTTTTTTGGTGTGGAGTTTGACGGTGTTAATAACAATGATGTAAACTCATGTAAGTGAGTGAACCACTAGTGGATCTCATAGCTCTGAAGACATTCTGTTTCGTGCTGTCAGATTTATAAAGAAGTCAGCCATGCAAAAATATATTCTGTTGACAAATGTCGACAAAGCTATAAACCCTTATCTCTTTTTTTTTTTTTTTTTTTTTTTCCTTTTT
>BLXT01007988.1:969338-980205 GCA_019648995.1 Plakobranchus ocellatus
TTTTTTTTTTTTTTTTTTTTTTATTATATCTTATTCAACTTCTTCTCTTCTTCTGTTTGTGCTTAGCGCTCTCCCTCTTCCCCTTTCCCTATCACCTTTATTGTATGACTAATTGTTTTTGTTTGTTTCTTTTCTATTCTCTTTCCCCCCTCTTTCTCTCTCTTCTTCCTTTCTTCAGTTGCTTCCTCTCTTATTTCTGTTTGAAAAATTTTCTTAAAACTCACCTGTGTATTGCAATGAACTGCTTCCAATCCCTCCCTCACTATCAAGGTGGCGGCTCTGCTCTCCTAACTGCTCCTGAAGAACCGCTCACACTGGATGACATACTGACCGTGACCAGAGTCTTATCGAGGTCAGGGGTGAACATCATGGATCTAAACATGGTCAGAAAGCAGCTGGACCGCCTGAAAGGTGGAGGGATTGCAAAGCTTGCCCACCCAGCACAGGTAGTGTAGCCTTTACTTCTCTTTTCTACTAATAAGTAAAGTTGAATGACATACTTTAGTATTTACATTTGCTACTTCAAACTTATTTTTAAATATAAGGCAATAAAGCTGCTTCATCTTTTTCTAACTGTGAGTGATTTGGGTCAAAAGAAACCAGCTTTGTATCTTGATCTTGAAATGTCTTTGCCCTTTTTGGGTGTAGAGTTTCACGATGTTCAGCAAGAATAATTGTATGTTTTTAGATAAACAATATGGTCCTCATACTAAAGCAAAGTATATTATATATAACATTTTTATATGAAAATATATTCAAATTAGTTCAAAAGGGGTCAAGATCTGTATTTTACACATACTTCATGAACCAAAAAAATATCCAATTTCAAATCTTTGCGACAATAAGAATGACATACATATAAAGATGTTGATTCTATGCCAAGATTGATAAAGCATCCAGGGCAAATCATTCACATATCACTGAACTTTTGCTGTGGAGCATTTAAAAAAATATTCATCCACTCAAATAGGTACAGAATACAGTCTTCAAATTAACATTTCTTTTGACAGAATTAGAAACATTTTTGTTTTTGTTTTTCTGAAAAGTAAAGACAACATCCTTTGGATCCTAAATTTCATATTGCTTGTAGTGCTTCCTGTGTGGTGATTTTGCCCATTCATAATTATATACCAACAAGGTTTTTGTATGAAATTTCAAATCGTAAACTTATACTTTATGCTCACATTCTTTTTCTTTCGGTGTCTGGAACAAATGTTCGCAATCCAGTTCTTCTACTCATACCTGTTCTCAGTTAACCTTATAAAGTTATTATTGCTACCCTTACCTGTTACCCATGAGCTAAGACTTTCAATAAAAAGTTATTTTTCTCTGCCTTTATTGCATTCACCTTCAATCTTCCCAGTAATCGATAAATATTCTAAACCCCTGTGTTGGCAAATAGGTCCTAGAAACTGTTGTTGCCTCCATCTTGTGTTTTTAATTAATGATCGCTCAAGCTCAGTTGCTTTCAGTACTGATTCATTGGACTTTTTTTTGCTCACAATTCAACATATTGAAAAAGGGACCTGTGATATCATATTTCACCTTTATGAGAAAAAAAAAATTTTTTTCTTATGCAGTTCATATGCCTTTACCCAAAGGGCTATCTTTTGCAGGATTTTTTCCCAAGATGCATGAGCTTGTACCAAGAGGAGGCTGTAGTGTGCAATATTGGTGTCATTAATGGTTGTTCTTATTGTTGTTGCTGCTGAGTTCACTCTTCCCTCCTTTTTCTCTCTCCTTCAATTGATGTATTTTTTACATTATCCTCTGCATGCTGTGACACAATATCTTTTGAATTAAAAGAACTCTTGATTGTTGTATTTTCCTCTCTCTTGACAGGTCATTTCCCTGCTTCTGTCAGACATTATTGGTGATGACTTGGACTTCATTGCCAGCAGTCCTACAGTTCGCAATTCTTCAACACCACAGGACTGCCTGGACCTGTTCTCTCGCTACGGTGTGAAGGCCTCCATTCCGGCCTCTGTCATGTCTTACTTGGAGGGTAAGATTGGCAGCAGTGAAGGAATGGCCGAGCAAGACTTTTCTCATGTTCAGAATGTTTTAATTGGAACAAACAAAATTGCTTGTGAAGCCGCGTGTCAAAAGGGTTCTACCTCGGGTTTCTTGCCCTATGTGCTGTCCACTGAGCTTTCAGGAGAGGCAAAGTCTGTTGGTTCGATGTTTGCTTTTCTGGCCAAGTTTATAGTTGAGAGTTTCGATGCCGCGGATCAACAAGCCGGTTCCTCTAGTGGCCCTGCCGATGCAGGCTCTGTTAAAGATAAACTCTTGACTCGGTTCAGCATGAGTGAGAGCAGCCTGCGCGAGATAGCCTCACTCGTTCAGCAAGTCAAACAATCCAAGTCAGCTCGCGGTGTTTGTATAGTGGCTGGGGGAGAAACAACCGTGACTGTGAAAGGAAAGGGTAAAGGAGGGCGTAATCAAGAGATGGCTACAAGTGCTGGTCTACAGCTTCATGAACTCTTCTCTGAACGTTCTGATGCAGGAGGGTTATCGTCACAGGATGTTGTGTTTTTGTCGGCCGGAACAGACGGTCAAGATGGACCCACCACAGCTGCAGGGGGTGTGGTTGACATTGACTTTGTGCATCAAGCTAAAGAGGCAGGGCTAGACATCCAAAAGTATCTGGATAACAATGATTCATTCACACTTTTGTCACAACTGAACAGCGGTTCTAATTTTGTGATAACTGGCCTGACAGGAACTAATGTGATGGACATTCAAGTCCTCCTTGTCCAACTGCGTCATTTGTGAATCAGTCAATATTGCTGCAAATTTTTGTAGCTTAAGTTTTAAAATACTTTTTGCAGTTTTTGTCATTCAGCCATAAGTTGAAAGTATTCTGTGATTCTTTTTATCTTAACTTCACATTTTCTGGAACAAATTATGGCAATATTCCCATTTCATTTTTTTTTTCCAATACTAAAATTTGTGGTTGTATCTAGTAATATATTTTTTTTAATGTTGTTGGTATAAATGTTTGATTTGCTTTAACATAATGATAATTGCTCCATGATTATGTAAAAAGATTAAAATGTATATCCCAAGCAGCAAATAATTATTCAATGTAAGTGACTTAGATTTTTACCTACTTTAGCTTTCATTTGTTGGTCTTTCTGCCATTTACATTAAAATCCTTCTCGAAAAAGGGAATTCGCTATGGCTAAGCGCCCACATCAGCATGTTGTGTTAACCTGATTGTTTTAAAGCATTTGTTGATGCCAATATTGTGGTTTTAATTAGGTCCACTTTGCCAGAGTTGAATTGTGTGGGAAAAAAAAACAAAAAATAACTATTAATGAGAAATTTTATTTGGCATATTTCCCTCATTTTTTTTTGTTTAAGAATATCAGACTACATTATAGAAACCCATTGATAAATCATATTTTAGCTATGTGTTTCGCTAGTGGATTAATATTCCTACAACAAATGAAGCTAGTCTCTTAATGGTTTAAATTCTTTATATTTGCTTTACTATTGTGTATTCAAGAATGTGGGCTTTCAAAGGAATCGATTATCATTCACTTGCTTCCTGTTATGTTAATTGATGCTTTCAGGGTTTTTTTTTTATGTTGGTCAGTAATCAAAATCAATTTTTTTTAAATGGTCATGCTCTCCTTTTTAATGTTTAAAAACAATCATCTCTTTTGCAGTGAATCATAATTTGTATTCTGTAATGTGTGACTAGATTGCTCCTAGTTATGATTGTATTCATTTATGGAACCAGCTCTTGATGTAGGGTACTTTTATGGTGTAAAAGTGAATTGTAGTGCTTTAAAGTAAAGTTGAAGGTATTGTATGATGATCTCGGCTTGGTTCATCATGTGATGAAGTTAGAGTCTCAATGAGGAGTTTTAATCTACGGCTGGACAATGGCAGACGTTTTGAAGAAGAAAATGCTTTTTACAGAGGCAAAGGCAAGAAAAAGATTGAGACAAAATAAAACAAAAATAACAACAATAACCAACTGCCTTATCCTTACAATCTCTTTAAAGATGGATGAAATTATGAGTAGCAAAGCAAGAAGGGGAAAATAATTTTCTGCTTATACATGTAATATTAATATGCATGGCCACAACAGCAGTGTCTGCAGTCAGATTTGTTACTTGTTAATGTTATACGTCAACAAGTGTTGTTGCTGTGACTTCTTACATTCTTTTAATATTTCCACTTAAGTATAAATTGAGCCACTGAAAAACAAAACAATTGTATTTGTAGGCAATGTTACTATGATAGCATATGACTTACGATGTATGTGTAATTTTTTTTTTTTTAACACAAATGTGTTTTTATTATTGTTTTGCTATTAGTCTGTTTAAATGTACAGTGGTCTGACATACTATAAATTACATTATTCCTGCCTGATATTCACAGGTATGTGTACTTCTTAATTCATTGATAACTAAGCCCTAGCTTTATTTCATTATAATATTCGTGGTGTACTGATAGTTATATGTTTTTATGCTTGGCATGGAAAGGGTTACCTCTGGCAATGACACCATATGCGATGATAAATAAGTATATTCTAGAGCTATCAGTATTGAATTATTTTTACACTTTCCCTTTCTCTTTCTGTCTCTGATTCTCTCCCCCCAACCCTCCCTGCTTTTCTCTTTTGATAACTGTTTGTGAGGAAACTTGTGTGACAGAATTTATTTAAATTGTTTGAAAACCAGAATAGTGGTATTTATTATTTATCCAAGAATTAAATGTCAAATAACTGCCAAATGTTTCACGGTGCTTTATGTATTTCAGCCTATTAGTTAATCAATGCTCCTTGTTGCTGTATTAACTGGTAATAAAGAAGATAATTTTTCAAATGAAACACAGTCACCTCCTTTTTTTATGTTTCCAACTCTTACTGCTTGGTTGTTTGCTCTGTTCAATCATAGTTACAGTAATAGTTTATTTTGCTTGTGTTACAAAATTTCAGAGGCTCAGTAATTAAATGTAAGTAGAAATAACAAAACTGAGGGTGCAGGCGTACTTTGATGTGGTAGAATTGGTAGTTATGATTTAAGATAAGAAAGCAGGATCCATTTTCCACATTTTCCTCTCTCTTTTCTTCCCATGTATCTAAGTTTCAAACTGTGGTAAAATTATTGTCCTCGTATGTAATGCAAAAAAAAAAAAATCTAAACTAAACTAAACAAAAAAAAACTCTTCTGGCGAACTTTTAAACATGATAGTCAAAACTTAATATTAGAAAACAAAGGCCAGACTTTACATGACTCTTTCCTTTTTCTTTTCCCCTGCGTCCACTTTTTAGATTTTCCTCTCTCTTTTCTTCCCATGTCCCTTCAAATCCTTATAAGAATGAATACCCTCGTAAAACAAGAAATAACTAACTTCTTGGAGGCGAATTTACATAAGGGTACTTAAAATAAGAACCAGGGTTAATTTCTTTCAGTCTTTTATCTCTTTTTCCTCCCCGCGCCCCTGTTTCTCAGGGCTTTGGTAAGATTTTAAACCTTTAAACATAACAATGATTATTTAAGTGAAACTCATCTTTCAGGGGGCACAATGGATTTTCTATGCTTATTGTTAGGACTAATGTAGTCATGTTTTTGTGTTAGCTGAGTAGAGTTGAATGTTTGGTGTGTGTGTGTTGTGATTGGTAGTTCAGACCTCGTGACAACACAAGCTGGGTCTACAGATCGGCGGGACTTTGGCTGGGAAAGAACACTTCTATTTTATCACTCGTACTGTACAGTCATGAAACGGTCTTGGCGCAAGTGTAGCGGATTCGTTGACTGGAGATAATATTTTAACCTTCTTACCACCTGAGTGATCTACATCTAGATGATATTTCCTGAGGCTGTGTGCCTAGCCAGACTGATGTTCTAAGTCTGCGAAATTATGTTTCTCCTGTGAAACTGGAATGGTGGTACATGTATAACCTGAGGAGTTTTATATTTGCTATTGTCCCTCGCATAAGGGCTATCGACCTGTGTTTGCTATTGTCCCTCGCGTAAGGGCTATCGTCCTGTGTGGAGTAGCGGTTGAATGGTGATAGTAAGCAACTAACAATATTATGGTTGAGCATGAAATCTCAGTGACTGTGTTAAGAACGTAAATACCCTAATCCAGTTGGACTGGTAATTGACGGAGAACTATTAAGTGAACATCTGGAACCCGGACTATTATCTCTATTTAAATGTTGGATCTTGGATTTATTCTACTACAAGCTCATCGGACGAGAATCACCGATGGATGAAGTTTAGAAGTGTGTGCTTGTGCGAGTGAACATATAATATATCTATTAATTATATCTGTAGAGTATATCTATTAATTGTACCTGTAGATTATATCTCTAAATAAGATCTAAGGATCGTATCTATTAATTTATATCTATTGGTTGTATCAATAAGTCTATTGATCTGTGAGATAGTATCTTGGAGGAGAGTTCCTCGTGAGTGAATTAGTATGTACTAACTTATTTAACGGTATAAGATTTCGTAACGCAGATTCTGATTATTTTCTATTGTCGCGCCTGCGTGCGTGGACTTTGTATTTGGCTCGCCTCGTATTTATCTGTCTTCTTCTTTGTGTGACTTCCCTATTTCTATATATTATTATTATTATTATTATTATTTTATAAGTTTCCTGTCGCCTATCCCCGGTATTCTGCCTTTTATTTGGTGTGACCTTCTCGTGCAGTCGATATAGTTGTTGTTGTTGTGAAGTTGCGTGACCGTCGACAGACAGTGTGTGTAGATCCCTATATATTAAGGGACTTGCTCCCAACACTTATGTTGGCCTGCTTTAGGGTGGCAGTGCCTTTTGCATCTGATCAGTCCAGTATTAAAGTAAAAGCAGCAAAGTCTTTGCAGGTGGTCTATACCTTTGAATAATGGCTTAAAGTATGGTACTTAAATCAAACTGCCAGCTGACACAGTTTGCAGAACCTTCCTTCAATTCTACGTTTCTAGTTGTTTTCGATTTAGATTTCAAACTTTCCGGACATGTTCAAAATGCGGTTTTTTAATAAAGCACTGACCTACAGGTGGACGTGCTGAAAGAAAGCTCAGTATAGATGATGTGCCAGGAATCTGGTTATCCTTGTGACTGACAAACATGACCGAGCCAGGGCAGATATTGCCAAGAAAGGCTTGAGTATGCGCCATTTGCTTTTACTTGGGTCAGTGCATTTATATTCCTACAAGATGGTGCCCAACACCCTTCACAAGTAGAGGAGATTAAAAGTGTGTGAACTAAGTCTACAATAATGATGAGTATACATGTACACCCTGTCCCCCCCCCCCCCCCCCCCACACACACACACACACATTTTCTTAATCTTAGGGCGAGCATATCTGCTAAGGCCTTACGGTTACCGAATACTTCTTTTTCTTTCTTTCAAAACATACTGTTTGAGAAGAAGTAGCCAAAGTTTAGAAATTCTCAAAAGCATCGAGCATGTACTTAGCAGTAGAGATGCAGGCAGGGGTGTGGCAATTGGCCTAAACTAAAGGTCTTCAAGCTGACGAGACGTTGCTTGATTTATCCTTAGTTTACCAGTACCAGAAAGCTTTCCCACGCGGTCTTGCAATTTACAGAAATTGCCATTGCTCGCACTGTTGCAGTCAAGCTTAATGTTAGGACCATCCTCCCACTGAATAGAGGCTTAAACTAAGAACAAGGAAATAGAAAATTTTGAAAAGTCGACCTGAAGACTAGTAACAGCTTTGCTTCATAGACAGGTGGACGTACGGCGGAATGCTCTACGGGAAAAAAAATTTCCTCATTATCTGACGATCTCTAGGAGCCATTTTTTTAAACCATGGCCCACAGAGGCTTGTATAAGCTCAGCAGTGCTTTACTTTAGGCTGCAAAGTCAAGCAGAGATTAGCTAGTGCTTCAAAATATTAGTCAGACCAGTTCTTCTCTTTACTTTCGTAGATCTCGTTAGCCGAACTTTGTTTAATTCTACGCCACATCTCTCTCTCTCTCTCTCTCTCTCTCTCTCTCTCTCTCTCTCTCTCTTTCTTTCTTTCTTTGCATTATTGTGTGGCAACTCCTTCAAAGTCGTATTAGTTCCACAGATGTCTTTTCTTCAAACTCTGCGAACTAATCCTAGGTCGTGGTGATACGAGGCCATCCTTTCCTCTTGGATTTCTCTCAAATTATCTTATCATCTTTATCAGCGTGGGGCGTCAAATTACAGTAGCTAAACTCCCAACATTGTTCCAGATATTTCAGGTTCAATCCCAGCTCAGGCCCTCTTGTTAGGAAAACGAGTATCTAAAAAAACTTTGTATCCCATTTGTATCGAAACAATGCTTTGTGAACCCAAAATCATCAACTCAAAATTTTGAATCTGTGAGTATTATGTCTCTTTCAGAACTGAGTAAAACAAAGGTATGACACAGTAACCCTCCGCCCCCTATATTTGGCTTTTAAAAAATTCCTCTCATCAACCACCATTGCAACTCCAGGATCCTTAAATTTATTTATATGTTTCTGGGAGTGCGGTATTTATATACTTTTTTTTTAACTTCTTCTCTCTTCCTTTAAAAAGGTAAGTTTATTTCTCAGTTCTGGATGATTTTGGCAGCACAAATTGAAATGCAAATTACATAGCCCATCTCCTTATGGAGGTACATATAGAAAAAACCTACAATAATTATCTTTCGAATTTTCCAATAGTACCATTACAAATGAATAAGTTTTGTAGATATATGAAAGAGTAAAAAAAAAAAAAAACCAACAAAATAATGATGATGATGTGTATGTATGGTCAGTACTTTTGTAAGGTAGTGAGTGTTGGACAATAAAAACTAGGAGCAGTAGAGATGTGGTTTATCAGTAGAATGATGAGGATACATGGGTAGAAAAAAAGTCAAATGAATTGGTACTGAAAGAGGCTAATCTCGAGCGATCACTAATTAAAATCATAAGACAGGGGCGACTACAGTTTTCAGGCCATATTTGCCGACACAAGGGTCTAGAACACTTAGCAATCACTGGAAAGATTGAAGGCAAATCCAGTAGAGAAAGAGAGTAACTTTTATTGAAAGTCATGAGCAACAGCTTTATTAAGTTAACTGAAAATAACGGAGGTTAGGGTGGAAGATCATAAACACCTATATCTGTTCCAGACAAGGTGCCTGAAGCAGAGGACTGCCTTGTTGCCGCGTAACGTCACTACCGGCCATCACCTGGTTTCCGGGCTCTGGACCACTAAGACGTTACTGCATTTTTCTGTCTAAACACTAGACCAGCGTGTCAACGATTTAGCCCATCTTTTCGAAAACAGCTTTGTAAAAAAAATCGGAGTCTATTGCATTTCAACCTGAGATACCCTTGGGTAGATTTAGAAACATGAAGTAGGGCGTAGGGTGAGTTTTTTATTGCTTAATTTGATCCGTTTGAACTGTATTATCGAAAATAGAACTAATCGGCCTAGCAAGCAACCGTAGATCTAACCTCAAAACTTTAAAATCTTATCATACATTATGGAAAAATTTTAGAGTCAATAAGCAATCATAAAGGACGAATCAATCTGTGCAATAATAAATCTAATTTGCATAGCTATTAATTTTCTATTTAGTCTGAGTTTTTTTATATAGATCTAATAGAAACCCCCCAGTAGCCTTGACCGGGCAACAGTTAGTAGTGGCTAGCGTCACTATTCAAGTTCGGAAAAAAACTTAAAAATAGTATTGTGCAACAAGGCAAATTACCTCGGGGGTCAATTGTTACACACCACCGAAGTGTGTTGGTCCCTCATGCTCACTGGCTGGCAAAACAATGCCCGACCGAGCATTATTTATAGTAAAGAAAAAGCTGAACGCATGAAATTTGAGTTGTTTTGTTTTTTTCCAAATCCAAACTCAGAAAAGGCGATTATTAACTTACAAATCAATATTTTGAAAGTCTGAATGGTTTCTTTCATATATTTTGCAAATAAATCTTTCAAATCTATCTTTTAATGAGATTGAAGACTAATCTATAGGCCCTATTTAGATATAGATAGAGGAATCTAGATCTAGACGAGAACATTATTAGGCCTATTGTATTATATCTAAATTATACAGATCAATTTTTTTACGCATTCTAATAGTATTTCGATGAATCCCGCTTTGCTATTAGGCATTTGTGTGTTTCCATAGTGTCTTTTGTAAATTTTTATATTTTGATTTAAAATCTAATGTAGGCTTAAGTTAGAATTTTATTTTCTAGTGGAATCTATAATTCATCTAAAACTGCCTTCATTCTCTCATCACAAATCATATTATTAATACGGAGAAACATACAACACATTATTATCCTTACATTTAATTTATCAAAGTAAAGAGAAGCCCTATTCAACAGTTGCATACTTTATAATGCGCTTTGGATTTGTCTTCGATTCGATAGGTTATTACTTATACAATAAGTAAGAGTTCCTTTTCCATAATAATTTATACATTATGCGCCTGTGTATACGCCTATTTCAACAATACCACAAAAAAAAAGAAAAAAGAAAAAAAAAGGAAAAATAAATAAAAGAAAGAAAGAAAATAAATAAATAAAAATCACTGCGACCCTTGACTTATAAAAAAAAGGTTGCCTAATCCTAATTTAAAATTCACGTTATTATCAATTTTCCACTGCTACAACACGTCTTTTCGAAGTCACCTGATCTTACTAACGCATGTGCGTAAACGAGGATACAGAATACTGACATTCTATTTATAATTTAAGAATGTTGATTAATTAACAATGTAGCGGCTCTTTTGATAAGTATATTAAGTGCAAAAGTACAAAGTTTTCTAAAACCGCAAGAATGCCACAGTTTTCGTTTGAAAGCCTTTTCATTCTCGTGTCATTCGCCTGCTGCCTTTTTTTTTTTTTTTTTTTT
>BLXT01007988.1:1014046-1028939 GCA_019648995.1 Plakobranchus ocellatus
CCCCTATTTTTGATCCTCTCTTAATATCCAGACAAGAAAAACATCACAAGCCGCCTGGAGGAGCCTCTGCCAGGAGTAGAGGATTTGTTCTTCAGTGTAACTGCCAACGTGCCGCTGTTGTCTGAGTCACAGAAAGAGGATCTCAACCCAATGATGATCCAAATCAAGAGTGCTACAGCTTTGCCTGCAGCGCCACTCTCTTTCGCTGATCTCAGGCTCAAGTACAATTCTTTATTCTTTATTTGTTTTTTGTTTTTTAAATGTATTGAAGTATCAAAAAAAAAAAAAAGGCTGGAATCTATTGACCCCAGGCATTAGACATGTGCAATTCTTCCCTCTCTTTATATATATAATTTTTTGCAAATGAAATAAATAATTTACCTAACAGATGCGCATTTCTATGGGAAATGTATATCATTCCAAAAAACCATTTGGTTTTAATTTCTTCACATTTTACAATGGCTTGCTCTGTTTAGCTATTAAGCAACTGTACAGTATGGTTGATTGATTATTAGTCTATGTAAGCGGCTAATCATTGTTCTATCCAATCCGCAATTCAATCTCCTTCTATCTCAGTTCTCAGCCATTTGTCTCTAACTTAAGCAGATGAGAGACGTGAAGTGAAAATTCATATAATTGAGTAAAGTAATTCTTTGTAAGAAAATTGTTGCTGCTAAATAATAATAATGCAATGTTCAAAATGTGGTCACCTGTGTTCTCCTGCAGATGTCACCCAGTTTTCTGCAAATATAAATTCTTCAAGGAGCCAGAGCATGTAACCCCTGGCAAGGAGCATGACAGAAACATATACTGGGAGGACACTAGTGTTGCCTTACTTGGTAATAGTTTTGAAATAACAAATGTCTCAAAATTTGAAAATGTACTACAATTTTTTTTTACTAACTTTGGAAGCCCTGAAGTGTGAGGCAGAAAATCTATTGTAGTTCCCAGCAATCCTAGAGGCACAATTGCTTGATAGAAATAATCCACTAGAATGTCTGTTTTATCAAGAGTGCCTTGTAGTGTTGTATTGCCAAATATGTATTGTATTTACCTGTGAATCTGGTCAGTTCTTGTGCCCTGGTGTTATTCTAAAATGTTCATTTACATATTGTTACAAAGAATATGTTTTTTTAAATATTTGATGTAATTATCTATGAGTTGGTCACTTCTTGTGCTTTAGCATTATTAAAAAAAACAAAACTTTTAACATCTGTTAAAAAGAGTTTGATATTTTGATTGAAAATTATCCGTCCCTCTTTTAAGACCGAAATGGTCTGATTCTTTCAGTTCTAGGATTACTTGTATTAATTGAGACAAACATTTAACAAAACTTTTGTAGGCACAATGGAACCTTCAGAGCTGCGAGAGTTCCTCAATGGTCCTGGCATGCAAGTTGAGGTTCACGACCGAGACAGGAAGCCAGAGGAAGTCACACTCAAACCTATGCTCTTTGGTGACGATTTGGAGGATGAGAAAATAGCGAATGTGGGGACTGTAGAAAGTAAGTGGCTTGTCATTTTCTTAGTATCTTCTTTAATTAATTTATCTTTATATTTATGTGACAGTATATGCTTGGCATGCAATACTTCTGGCAATAGCACCACATGCAATGATAATAGTTAGATTTAAGGGCTACCAGTATCCTCAGGTGGAATTCCCATATTCAACGTCGGGGACTTTGCTTTACTTTTGGGGCTAGTGGTTGCCACTCTTGCTTCTGAGATAAGTTTCCTGTTTACTGCATGGCTTGCCAGAGGAACTTCTGCATAACTTTTGCCCCATGGTCAACTCGTTCGCGCTGCCAGAGGATATCATTCACGGGCTTATTAGGCCACCTTCTGGGGTGATCACCGAACATAACATGCAGAACTGTTTCTTCCTATTCCCCACAAAAACGACACTTAGAGTTAGAAGCCCAACCGTGTTGCGCTCGATCGAACAGGAGGAGAGTGTGTTTTGCTCTTGCCCGAAAGATTTGTACTGCGTCACTCCTGTGCTGACCTTGAAGGTAATCATTTGTACTGCGTCACTCCTGTGCTGACCTTGAAGGTAATCATTTGCTTTGTACGCTTCAAGAAAGTGGGAAAGATGCTCATCATTAGATAACTGCTTTGCACTTCAGAGCTTGGTGGTGCTGCGTCGCAGAATTAACCTAACATCCAACAGATTTAGTGGTTTCCGTGGGTGTGTCCTTCTCTTATTTGCCGGTCTGTCAACTATCTCATTGCCTAGGACTCCAATATGTGACGGAAGCCACTGGACCACAGTCTGCACCCTTTCTGTCTTCTGCAGGTAGTCTGTAAACAGCACCGCCCTTCACTGCCAGATCTTCCAAGGGCTTGCACCAAGGTCCTGCAGTTGGTAAAGATGAAGTATCAAAATATTTCTCTCTCTCTCTCTCTCTCTCTCTCTCTCTCTCTCTCTCTCTCTCTCTCTCTCTCTCTCTCTCTTCCCCTCTCCTAACCTCTTTCCTCCTCCCTCCCCCCTCCCCTTCTACCCCTCACAAGGCAGGGAAAGCTTGCATTGAGAGGTCAAAAAATTTCTATATCTTATGTAGACCCATTCCAAAACCTCTTTTTTTATGGGCTGATGCTATAATTGTTCAATTGCTCATTTGTTTATGTTTCCAGAAAGTTTTCTACTCTTTTCACTTTCTTTCACATATATTTTATCATGTCTTTTTCCTCTTAAGGCCGTCGAACAACTCACAACCCATTCAAGGGGCGAGACAAACCTTGGGATCCTTATGGGCTGGTACAGGTAGATCTGAGTGAGCTGTTACTGGGTCACCGCTACCTGGAGCTGAAACTGCCCATACAAAACTGTCCCCTGCCCGATGTGCTTGGCCAGGTACCCGCGGACAATTCAAACAGGCTGCTTGGGGTGGCTGGCGCTGTAGATGGACCTGGTTGGTGTCATATGTCTGTAAAACAGTCCAAAGATGTCAGAAGTTTTGACATTTTGATCTAGTCAAAAACTGCATTTTATAAGCTTTTCAATGGTGAAAGCTGGGAGAATTTTAGTAAAACAGCAGTGGAAAAATTTCGTGACTAGTTTGGGTTTGGGAGTATTTGTGTAAGTATCAAATTTATGTTTTCTTTGCGAGAATGCTTGACACCACCCTCAGCTGTTGAGAGGAAGAAAAAAGGGCGAGAATGTTTGGGCTCAATGACAAAAAAGGATAGTGATCCTGATCATCGGTTTTCATAAGTCAAGCATTCAGAGCTATAAGCGATTCTTTTTATTGGATTATTTTTAATGAATGGGAGACAGATCTGAAATTCTATGTTGTGTATTTTTTCAAAAGGTGTTTTCAGATTTATGTGTTTAACATTTACCTGTATGTATCAGTGTTTGGTTATCTTTATTTCTCCAAGATCATACTCAATTATTTTCTAATCATGCTATATTAGTGGAGAGGCCTCTCAGTGCCGGGCAGTACGTCCAAGACACAGCAATGCTGAAGCTGAAGATTGAGCTTGCCCACCCACTGACCACACCATCTAAGTTGGCTGCCAAAGAGTATATCCAAACATCTAAGGAGGTTGGTTGACCATTAAGATTTTATGCCTTTTTATATGATTGTGTTTCTGAAATATAACAACACTTTTTTGCATTGTCTGAATTTTTTGTAGCTTTACTCTTTGTGGATTGCTGGGTTTTTTTTTGTTTTTTTTTTTTTATTTTTATTTTTTTTTTTTTTATTTAGTATTTCAACTTTTTTAATATACGTGAAATTTTAAAATATCACATACTGACTATTGAGAAATGACTTTCACTAAGCCTTTGATTATACATTGGTTTTATTTTGGTTTAAGGGCTTTTTTTTCCTTTTTACTTGCTTTTTAACATACAAAGGCAAGGATACTTTAGCTAGGAACTGGTAGGAAAACAGAATTTTGTTAAAGGCAAAAAGAGAAAAGCTACTTTCAGCCCTCAGAGCCTTTATATTTATTTGCAGTATCATAGTGAAGTTGGTTAAAATCATCAGACAATTAAGGCAAAATTTTGAAAGATAAAAACTTTTTTACACCTTTGATAAAAATATGAAGAACAAATTTCCTTTTTTCTCAAATTTCTGACTTTTTCCTCTATTTTTTTGCATCTCGTCTTTTGTCTTTTCATTCTAATATTGCAATGTGATAAATTTATAAATCTTATTCTTGCTCTTTATATTTATGAACGCGGATGTTCTGTTCCAAATTTAAACTGATCTTTTATCATTGGTGTCTTCTTTCTATTTCAGTGTCCCTTCAATCGCATCATATTCTTGTTTGGCTACTCCAAAACCGAGCTGCTGAACAATTTGCAGACCCTGGTGATGGGAATCAACGCTCGAGCGCTAGGACTGGATACCATGCCACAACACGTGATTGATGCTGCTCTGTCTACTTACAAACTCTCTGTGTCAGTATTTGTGATAATATGGGGTGCATAGTCTTTAAGAGAAAAAATTTGATAATTTCTCGCCTACCATTACCTTTTTTCCCCCTGTGGGTGGGTTGCATCCTAAGAGCCCTACTGGATTAAGTGTTTGTGGAAAAAAAGAGATTAATTGACCAAAAGATGAATCATCTAACATTTAAAGCTAGGATATAATAGCAGCTAGTTGTAGTATCAATGATGCTGATGCTGGAGAAAAGCTATTTAAAACAAGAAAAGGTTAAGAAAATAACGGACTGATGATTCTGTGAATGATAAAGAATTTCTTGTTTTTTAATTTTAATAAATTTCTTCCATTTAGCCTGAAACTTTGCAATTTGTTCAAATTTAATTAACATCTTCATGAGGACTTTATCTCATCATCCTACGAGCATGTTTCTCATCTCCTCTGACCTTTGACCTATCTTCACCACTTTTTCTTACAGAGTCCAACAGTGTAGCCTTGACCTGGACATAGTAACAGGCTTCCATGTCCTAGATGGTCAGCAGCATATGTTTGTCCTGGAGGGACTCAGAGACAAGGCAATCAGCCTGCTGTGGGATGCCCTGCCCAGACCTGACTCTTCTGGTATTGCTATGGTTCTTCATTTTGTGTGTGTGTGTGTGTGTGTTTTCACTGCTTTTATTTCAAATTCAATTTTGAAGTAAATGATGATAGGTATGGTAAGGAAAAAAAGACATGTAATAAAGATTGCATGGTTATCAGTTTGTAAGTGATAGTCATAGATTTATATAAAGTGTTCCTTATGTGATTTATAAATTCAGTTCAAAGCAACAGTATCTAAAATCATGAGCTCTATACTTAGACTGATTTTTTTACCCTTTGAAAAATTTGAACACTGTGTTTATCTTCACTAATTGTTGATATTGTTACAGAACTTATAACCATAATTTCCTTAATTTTAGTGAGTTTAATAAACTTATAAATGCTTAAAAAATTATTCGAAGCTTTTTGAGCTGCTTTTTTTTTTGGCAGAAAATTAATGTATTTATAAGTCAATCTGAGCTTTTTTTTTCTTCTCATCTACAAAACCATTTTTATGTATGTCATTCTTTATTTTTCTTTCTTGAAAGTGAAATAGTTCATTAGATTTAGATTCAAGCTCTCCTTTTTTCTCCTCCAGATGTACAAGTGCTGTATAATTCTGACCTGAGCTTCAGCCGACGTCTGTACGGACCTCTGGATGTTGATCTGTGCCGGGTGAAACTCCATGAACCTTTGTCTGTCATTGTCCAACAGTCCCTGCTCTACATACGAGACATGGTCTTCAGGCCTTGCTTTGATGCATTGATGAAATTAGACCAGGTATTAGCATGTGGGACAGCTGATTTTAAGATTGTGGATCTTTACATGGCTTTTACTCCTGTGAGTGGGCAAAGATGAAAAAGGTGTAAAAAAGCTTGCCATTTATTTATTTTGTATGCTTTTTGAGATAAGGAGGAAGTTTTTGTTGTTAATATCATAATGACTTTGATCTTGATGCAAAAATGAAGATTATGTGAGCATCTCTGAATTTCAATTTCATTAAGTGACTTTAAAAAAAAGTGTGTGTAATGCAAAAAATTCACTTTTTTTAAATTTTAAAACTACATTGCCTGTAGCAAAGAACAATGCCAACATGTCTGTTCCTTATTATTTCAAACCAAAATAAGTTTTTTTTCAAGATATGAAAAGAAAAATGAAACAGTTTTGCTTGCAGTCATATCAATGCCAAGCATGAATAATTTCATTAGAACATCAATTCTTAATGTTAAAATTATGAAGAAGCATTACAGAACGAGATGTTTTGAAAGGAAAAACTGGCTTGCCTAAATGGGTTATATGCATCTTGGCAGTCACCCTTTATTTAACACATCTAGTAATGCCAACTCCTCCAAACATTAAAATAGTACTTTAGTGTAAATATTTATTTCACCTTTTCCCTGTCTCAAAATGTCTTGAGGCTCTGGTGACATTTCATACTTCATTTTTAAAAAAAATTTTAAGGCTATCTCAGATAATGCTGATATCTTCACTTAACTTGTGATATAGCACTTTATCTGTGCAATTTCTGTCATAGGAAATCGGACAATATCATTGTCATGGTCTAGTCTTGGAAGTTGAGTGTTTTGCAACTTTGATGTTTTCATCTTTCAGCATCTTTTGCGTTCTCTAAAGAGGTAAATAAAGAAAACGTTACAACAAAGAATGATTTTTAGTACAGATAAACATTTTTTAGTGAAACTTTGCAAGGGCTACAGCTTTGAAAATAATCATTGAAGTGATTATTTTGAAATGTATCTTTTTTAATGCAATTTCAATAACTCCACAGATAATGAGAAGTGATAAGATGAAAGCTGTTGTGAGAAATGAGCTCTTCCCCACGGCAGAGATGGTTGTCTCAATGAGCCGTGAATTTGGAGTTCCCTTCACTCAGAAAGACTTTGAAGGTGATGGGCGATTTGATGGGTTTTTTTTCACATATATTTTTCGCCATGTTGGTTGCTCTTTTTTCTTTGGTGAACAAAGGAAGTTTTCTTGTAGAGACGAAAATTCCTATTGAGCTTAATTAAAATTGCATAAAGTCATATTTGGAGTAGGATAGTACATGTATTGTGAGCAATTGTACCAAGAGCAACATTAACAAAAAAAAGCATCCTAGTTAATTATTGAATACTCTCATGTTAAGATAACGTGAGGAAAAGAAGGCTAGAGAAATAATGATCTTAGAGAGATATATGTATTTATGTAAAGGGGTACACAAAGCAGAGAGAGAGAAATCACTGAGTATATGAGAGATGATCCGTTATTTTTCTCCTCAGAGCTTCAATGCAAGCCCCTGACTCAGGATGAGACAAGAGACCAGGAGGGAAGCACTGCTGTTACGATGGTGCGACCTCTGAAGCCTGAGCCAAGCCGTAACTGGACACCGATAGACAACTTCAACAAGGACTATGTGGATAGCCTCAAGAAAGGCCAAAAGAGACAGGACTTTGTGGAAGCAAATATTGTGAGTAGTTTGCTATGATCATTCATGGTGATAAGGTAATCAGCCTGTATCTGTACATCTACAATGGGTTTCTCAGAACCGACTTCCTCATGCCTATCCAAGCATAAATGATTTTTTTTTTGCACATTCCATCTAACACATTGATAGAGTTTTTATTCTTAACGTTGACCATTTTTTTCAAAGATTTTTTTTTATCAACTTTTACGTCTGGTGCCTTAGTCTTTTTAGCTTTGAGATAGTCATAATTCTTTTCTGGCTGTATCCCCTCTGAGCAGAATTTTTTTCAAAACTTATTACAATGTTTGATAAGATGGCTGTACGATCTGCATAATAATATTGTTTCGTCCAAGTAATACAAAAAAATGTATCCATTGTTTAATTCCAAGTATATATATATATATATCCTTTTATCAGTTGGAGGTACAAGCCCAAAGTGAGGTCTGTCGTGCTGAGCGAGAGCGGACTAGGAAGCCACGAATCTATGCAGATGTGGGAGAGACCAGCCATAACTACAGTACTCAGGCGCTCAACAGCATGGAGTTGGCACGAGAGAAGCTGCGTAACTACTTGAACAGCCTTGATCCTGATGGCAGGTAACGTACATCAAGTTAACAAGAAAGATGGAGTGCAAATTACACTGGTTTTGGATTTTCAAATTGTGTTTCTTCAGAAAAAAATAAGTCGGAAAAGACCTGTGATAGTTTGTAAATATTAATTTTAAAAAACAAATTCAAAAAGATAGTTTTTAAATACTATTTGAAAAAATAGGTTAAAAAGACCAATGATAATTTGTAAAGATATGTATTGGAACCTATGATAATTTTTTCAGAACAATATTTTAGATGGTGGATAATATCAAAACATTATGCAGATCAGAGTGTGTATAGGTACACAGGATACAGACTAAGACTGTTTTGGGTATACATTTTTTTTTTAAAATTTCTGTGAAGAAATAGAGAGAATAGTAGTAATAAAAAAAAAATAAATGCCAGTTACTTGATTGACAAATGATTTCTTCTGCGTTCCCTTTATCATCCTAGATATGCCTTCAACCAAGAGTATCTTTCCGCAATGTTCTGCCCTGTGAACCTCAAGCTAGAGGAGAAGGAGGCAGCGGCTGCCGAGAGAGCAAAATGGAAATCTCCAGATGGCTGGATCTTTCCAGGAGTTAAAAGCACAAAGGAGAGTAATCAGCATCCCAAACAGCTGGACCCAGCCAGGCTAGATGAGCTCAATGAGGTGAGCACTTTGTGTGGTTGTATCCAAAGCTCTCATGCTATACTTGTCTGGCTTTGTTATCTACATATCATGCGTGGATGTGTTTGATATATCCATTTTACTTTTAAATAAATGCTTTCTTTTATTGTTTCACATATTTGGTTTTTTTTCATATTTTGCATCCTGATTCAATTGTCTTTTAAGTTTTTTTTTTTTTTAATATAATTCTATAATTTTAATGTATCTATTATTTTAGTACACTTCCTGTTTTTAAATGGTGTCCATTGTAGGTTTTGTTTCGCAACAAGCATAAATAATTGCTAGCTATGAATTACTGACATTTGGCCTTTGAATAGAAGAGGTATTTGTATCAGTTAAGCTCGTCAAATCTATTAAAAAGTTTAATCGTGGAAACTGCATCACTGTCTGTGTTGGATTAAGGACAATTTATAAATATATTATGTGTTTAACCATTTGAGTGCAAATACCATTAAAGAAAAGAGGAAATACAGTGCCTAGAGATAGATCTATAATTCTTTAATTGAAGGGTTGGGAGGTATTTTCAATCTGTCATATAAAATATGTTTTTGATGCCTCACAACTCCAATACTTTGGTCAAATAAGATAAAATCAGTCAAATTATGGTGTTCTTGTGAGGTTAAATTTAACCCAATCAATGTCAAATGGGTACAAGAAAATTTCTTTGTGGCTCTAAGTTTATTTATGTATTTATTTCATCTGCCCCATTTAGGAATGGATTGAGAATATCCTACACTCCAACATATTCCGCTCCCCACTTGAGCGAGGTCCATTCCCTTGGCCAGCCCGCCATGATGACATAGATCTGTACACAAAGCCGCCTTTAGATTTTAACAACAAGGAGCCTCTGTCTATCCATTCTACAGGAGTCCAGAAGGAGGCAGAGAGACTTGCTGTTAAAATGCAGTGAGTGACAACTCAAAAATAATTTCCTTATCCACACTCATTAAAAAATTGCTTGGCAAAACATGGCAAACACTAAAAGCATTTTTATCAAAATTTAATATAACTTTTTTTATATTATGCGTGGGGAAACATGGCAAACACTAAAAGCATTTTTTATCAAAATTTAATATAACTTTTTTTTAAAATATTCAATAATGAAATAAGTCTGAATATTTGCAAACATTTTAGTTTGTTTGTTTGAGTTTTGGTGTATGATGATTTCTCAGAGCACATTGTATGGGGCTGCTGTTTTTTTTCCTGCCTCAGGAGTATTGAATGTGACACAAAATTTATAGAAATATCCTCTAAAGATGCTGATCTGTGGTGGTTAACCTTTTCTCCTACTTTCCACTCATTAAAAAAATAGATCATTGCTGGCACCCATTCTGGATGGAATGATAGCAAGCTTTTTCCAGTTAAAATGTTACTGAAGTAATTTAATTATATATATATATATATAAGACAGAGAGAGAGAGAGAGGCCTAAATTTTTCCTCAAATGGTTTAACTGCAAAATTTTAAAGAAGAAAAGATGATAATGTATGCTGCTATCTTCAAAGGCATTTTGCAGTTGCGTGCAAAGGAGTATAAGAAGCCATTGACAAGCTTCTAAAGCTTTGCGTGAGCATCATTATGAAGTTTAGAGGATATAGAGGATATTAAATGTTACTTAGTAGTTTTTTTCCTTAAAACTTCAAAAATTGTTCAGTCATGTTTTTAATACATGTAGCAGGTGAGGTACAAAGGACCTTACAGAAAATATGGCTGTAGTGCATCCAAGAGAATATCTTTTTTGTAGGTTTTACTTGATATCAAACATTGCTATACTGGCCCACAAATAATGAGAGATTTTGATATAAATTCTTGAAGACTATTTGAACTACACCTTGCTCATTGTAAACACTTTCCCCTATGTAAAATGCATCATTTTGGGGGTGGGGGGTGACAAAACACAATTTTTATATGATGTATGTGGAGAATCTCTTCAAAACCTTGAGACTTTTATTTCTTTGCAGACAATTTGAGGACTGGAAGTCAAGAATCATCGTCGATGACACCTGTCAGCACTTCCACAGAGTTCTGCCTGCGACTGAGATGCTCATGAAGGGTTTCTATTCAAGCAATCAAATTGACCGTCTTCGTGGCATGCTAAAGGATCCTCCAAAGTAAGATAATGGACTCTCTCCTTCCTCTGGGGAATGTTGTTGGCTCAATAGCTCGCAAACCTTCCTTACGTCTATGTGTTGCGGGTTCATGGTAAACTAGTTGCTGATGCTGTGGCTTGGCAAGGCTTAAAACTTTATGGTGGATGGGCTATGTACACAAAAAAAAAAAAACCTTTGTAGGTTTTTTTTTTTTTGGAAAAAGTTGCAATATTGTCTTTTAAAAAAAAAAATAAGAAAAAATAAATTTATGACTCATAAGTGCATTCAAGAGTGTACATTGTAAAATTATTGTTGCATTTGAGCTTTGAATCAGTTATCTTTAATAAATCTTATCCTACCTTTGCATTTTTTACTTTGTTTTTTAAATTTATGAGGAATATTATTTCTTTAATGTTTTTGTTTTGGTATGAAACTAATTAAAATAACACCTACTAAACCGCTTCAGCTTTGTAAATTAATTACTAAATTTGATTTTCTTTTGTTTGCATCATATTAAAATTTGCTTTTTATTCTGAGGCAAACCGTGCTTTGCAATGGACCATTTTCCTCAATTATTTTTCTTTTTTTTTCCCAGGAAGCTCGGTCTGATGCTAGAAGAGCCCAGTCCTAATTACATCCCTGCCCTGGCTGTTGTGAACAACCCCTTCGTGGATACCGATGCTCGGGCACTAGGCGCTTCCCTACAGCCTGCTGTGCCGGAGGAGAAAGTCGGTCCTTTCCGTGGCTACAAACCAGGAATGTTTAATCATAGCTGGTCACACAACGACAATCATGTGCCCTGCTACGACTATGAACATGATGTTTTCAGGAGCAAGAATGGCAAAGACTTTAAGTGAGTTATATCTCCTGTTAAGCTTGTTTTCTCCCTAGACAAGGATAAATATTTCAAGGTGGATTTGAGAGCATTTTCAATAAATTGGGCAATTTAAAGCAAATAATAAATTATAATTATCAAAGTTAAGCTCTTCTGATTTTGAAGTTTTGCTAAAAATATGATATAAATTATGGCTAAGTATCCTTGTATTTAAATTTGATTTTTTTTTTTTTTTTTGGTTTTGGTAATAATCCTACGTGTGAGAGAAGTATAAAATGTAATTGTCAAAAAATTTTCAAGAATGTGAATTGGATAAGAGCCCATTAAAAGTTCTGTCACGTTCATGTGTACTTTTTCTTTCAAACAAAAATTGTAATATGCTCACACTTGTAAGCCTTGATTGACTCTTTAAAGCATTCAACTGTCCTCTTTCATTCAGTGTTTACCACAAAAGTTGAAATAAATTTTACTAATAATTTGTTTACACTCATCAGTCTTGATTGATTTTTTAAAGCATTTAACCGTCCTCTTTTGCCCCAGTGTTTACCACAAAAGTCGAAACAAACTCAACTTGCGGCCTATTGTCCGTTTGCGAGAGGAGGAGAAAGAGAACCATCTGTTCCGAGTGCCCATCTTCTCTGCCAGCCCTTATCCAAGACCTCTACCTCAAGTGGGTCAAAGGTCACAGACGGCCCAGGCCAGGCTGATGCCAGATCATCAAAACCGCACAGTTGAACCACCTACTAATATAAGTGAAGAGGCAGTAGAGAAACAGGTGGCACTTATAAATGACAGGAACAATTCTGGTCAAGTCATTGAGAATGCCTCTGGTAATTGCACAGGAGATTTGGAAGTCAGTAATGCAGTAAGTAAGAATCAGCCACAACCTATACCTGTGATGGCATAGAGAGACAGCTATTGGCTATGTATGGTACAGCAACAGATTTCATTTAACAGGCCACAGTGTATACAATTTGATGGCATAGGGACGGTAAGTAGCTGTGGAGTAGTATAAGTCATAGACAACAACCTGCCTCAGCTTATATCTGTCATGACATAGACAGGCAGGTATTGACTGTGGCATAACAGCAGTTTTCCATCAACAAGCTAAAGCCTATATCTTTGATAGCAAAGGGATAGTTAGTAACTGTGGAATAGCAATAGATAACAACCAGCTAGCTGCAACTTATACCTGTGATGGCTCAGAGACAGTGACTATAGAATAGCAATGGATATCAATCACTGTCAATAGCTACAACTTATACTGTAATGAGATAGAGACAGTAACTATGGAATAGCAAGGGACAGTTATTACCTGCGGTAGAGCAAGAATTCTCTATCAGCAAGCCACAGCCTATATCTTTGATAGCATAGAAATAGTTAGTAACTGTGGCATAACAATAGATAACAATCAGCCAGCTACTGCTTATACCTGTGATCGCTCAGAGACAGTACTTATGCAACAGCAGAAGACATCAATCTAGGGCAAGGGACAGTTTTAGCAAGAGAAAACAGTCTGCCACTGCATAGATGTATTATAGCATGGATACAGTTAAAGCAGCCATTCAGGAACGTTTTGATTTGATATTGCCAAGTTGTAAGAGAATTCCAAGTCTATGAATCTCAGGTTTTTGAGACAGAGCCATTTTTCTACCAATCATATCCAAAGCTTTTTTTCCCTCAAAATTTTCTGTAGCTTTTTTTTTTTTTTAAACGGCTGATATTTCACACGAAAAAAAGAATCTTTAATACTTCAGAGGTAATATAATGAGCTGTAATATTGTATGATTTGCCTATATTTATCTTTCGTAAGACACTAATGTTTTGACTTAGCATTGTTCCAAATTGCCAAACATTTGTACATTCCATACTTGAGTCAAGGCTCTGCCTTATTGTGAATTAATAGCTATAATATTTATTAACATACTCTTAATTCAAACACATTAAATTATCTGTAAATAGAGCAAGCTGATGATGTGAAATTGGTTATCGGCCTTGAATGTTGTGAAATTTTGACATAAATTTGAGTCTTTACAATGGGAACCAGATTTATTTTTTTTAGTAAGACAGTTCTCATGAAAGTTGTTTCATTATTATTACTTTTGATTATGACCTTGAGATTATATTTTGTCTCGCAAGAGCCTAGGACTTATCATGTCTCTCATAACAAATCAATATACTTTTTAGGTCTAGCAAGTTATGCTGATGTTTTCTAGTGTGAAAAAAGTGTAGTTGTTTTGATTAAAACATAAATGAACAAACTATGTGAAATCTTGCCCACTTCAAAGATACAAGTGAGAAGTTTTCCTCATGTCTCTTATCATTTTCAAGCATTATGTACTTTCACATACTAGTTTACATAGGTCTTTTGTTGTATGTGTATATTTGTTGACATGGTTTGGCTCTATAGGCATTGCATTTGCTGAAGCCAGGAGGCTTATACCTTTGTGTGATTGTTTGTCGACAATAAAATGCAAATTAGTTTGTAATGAAACATTATAACAGTTATGCTGCTGTGCATGTATAGGTGAGAGATACAATAACATATATGGAAAAGTGAAACTGCTGTAAAGTTTTGTTTGCCAAGCAAAAGCAATATCTGAAGAGTGACAAATTTCTTTTACAACGGATCCTTTACAAAATTTATCTGTGATATTTGTGATGAATGCTGTATTCATTTTTATCAAGGAAAATAAAATGTACGCTGAAAAATTTTCGCACCAGGCACAAACAAAATTTCATTTAGAGTGATTTTTTTCTTTTATGTCTTGGGGGAAAATGTTTTTTTTTCCTTTGTGTCTAGGAAAGAATCAATGGCTAGCTTTGTGTGCCATGGTTTTTTTTTTTTCTTTTCTGTTTTGTTTAACATTTGGTGAGTAAATCTTGTCTTTTTCTATAAATTTCTTCCACATTTTCAAAAGAATAAAATATTTATTGTGAGAGCCATTTCCCACAGCCAAAATATGAAAGTCTGAGTATTAATTTGTGAATTTGAATTCAGATACTTTTGCAAACTTCCTTTGGAAAGTACAGGCTTTTTAAAAAAATTTTATTATTATTTTTTTCCACGAATTTTTTTAACAGTGTTATCAATACTTTGGAACCAAATGCAATTTTTTTTGGTATGAAAGTGTCTATGAAAAATCTTATTAATTATTATGATTATGAATATGCAAGCTCTTACTGCTGAGGCCTATATTGGCCACACTGAGCTATCAAATCTGTGGTACAGATACTGCTGAACTGTAAAATAAAACAAACTGCTCCCCCCCCCCC
>BLXT01007988.1:1033837-1053728 GCA_019648995.1 Plakobranchus ocellatus
GGGGGGGGGGGAAGAAGACAACAATGTTGACTAATGATGATGCAAACATGAACTTCTTTCATCATCACAGAAATATTTGTATGAGCACAGTACTATGGGAAAAAAATTGGGGGTGCTTTCATTCTCTTCTTTAATAACTATACGCTGCTGCAAGATCACAAAGTAGGCAAAAAGTCTTGAAAAGATGGGTCCAAAAAGTACCCCTAACTCACATGGTACCAAACACTCCCAAACCTAATGTCAGAATTTTATGAAAATGTTAAAAATTATGAGGAAAAAAAAACTTAATATACATTTTTTCCTGCTTCAAAATATGTCACATTGCGACCACACATACATCATATTTAAAATCATAATTTTATCATAGAATCAGTTGGGTTTTTTTTTTCTGTTACTTTTTCCAAGTTAATGATTTCACAATAAGAGCTTAACGTTGGACTTAGAAAGCACAAACAACCCTAACTGCCTCAAATCATCGATTCCATCCTTCCGAAGGCAGATTCTACTCTTCTCTAGCTGGAAAAGCGATAACTTTTCAAAAGATTGTGTATACCAATGCAATAATGCCTGAATGGCTATTATAAAACACTCAAGTTTGAAATTTCCACTTTATTGATTAACAGAGGTATATTATTAAGCTCTGGCATTGCTAAAATTCCAAACAAAAAAATTATATGTTTCAATGCAATCCCCATAAAACTACCAAATACTCTACAAAAATTTCAAGACCACAGACCTTCCAACTTCAACCAAACTATGACAGACATTCTGAAGAGAGTCAAATATTTAAAAAAAAAAAAAAAAAAAGGGCTACATGGAATAAAAAACCATCCTCACTGAGGCCAATCAATTTGTCAATGGTTGAAATAACTTAAAACCATGTTTGGCAAGCCTCCAGGCACCACAGGTGATGTCCAGTCAAGAACAGAGGCAGGAGGGAACGGCAGGAAAGGTAGCCACAAGCCAATTGCATGGCAACCATGCAGGAAAGGTAGCCACAAGCCAATAGCATGGCAGCATGCAGGAAAGGTAGCCACAAGCCAATAGCATGGCAACCATGCAGGAAAGGTAGCCACAAGCCAATAGGATGCAACCATGCAGGAAAGTTAGCTACAAGCCAACAGCATGGCAACCGTGCAAAGCGGGTACTGAATGGTGCACCTTTTTATAGGCATTCCAAGGGAGATATTTATAACTGCAAAACAAGAAAATACTTTTTAACCTTGCTAATCATATTGCTCTGTCTACCGCCATCTTACCTTGAGAACAAGCACCTGATTATGAACTGCTCACTAATCTAGGCCTCAAATAAAAAAAAATAAAAAAATTGGGGGAGCGCTCACAGTCACATAAAACACCAGAGCAATTTTGAATGAAAATTTCACATGGTTCACTCAGTCAAAGTATTTGCCAGAACGTGTCCTCTTTCTAGACTACCTATTATCAAAAAGACTGATAGAGCAAAATAAATATGTTTTTAGTTTTTCAAAATACTGCATGTCTCAATTAATCATTTTTGCTCCTTCATTATAATCATTGGGAGAACACTGAGTTTGATGCTTTCTTTTTACACAATCCTTTACAATTGTTAGAATTATGTGAAATTCAAATATATTTGAGCATGTATATAACCCCCAATTGTTGGTGTATATTCTACTCAATATGACACAGGATTGAAACTAAAATTGAAATATAGAACTTGCCTGGATTTAGCAGAGGATGACAAAAGACAAATTGAAAATCATTATGTTTTTTTTTTTTTCCTATCACTCCTAAATACTACTTTCTCTTAACATAAAAAGGAACATCTCTGTATAGTCTAAGCAATCAAAATGAATCTCATTGTATACAAACAAGTACCAAGCAGATTATATGGGTGTCCATTGTGTGGCTATGTAAGCATGCTAACCGCTACTTCATTGAATTTGAGTTCTGATCAAAATCAAATTTGTTAACCAACATGGGCCATAGAAAAGTGACAGTCATACTGTAATATTTGCTCTCATACAGTTGTGCAATGGAGTTTACTTATGAATCACTTTTTCTGTTGTGACATTACTTTCAATAGGTTTTGCATGCCCAAGAACAATTTCCCTATTGCAAAATCCACATACAAGTTTCTGGGCAGCCACAAGTGTCCACAGATACTTCTTTCTCAACCCTCCCTTCAAGAAAAATACAGATTTGATAGAATCAAAGACATGTCTTTACCATCAGAGTTTTAAGTTATCTTTGCTGAGAATAAGTTCTGGGTAAGGTCTTGCCCAAAGGCATGGACCAATGTAATGGTACACTATTTTTTCTAGAACAAAGACATGGACCAATGTCATGGTACACTATTTTTCTGGAACAGAGGCATAGACCACTGTTGGTACACTATTTTTCTGGAGCAAAATCACCAACCACAGTAACGGTACACTATTTTTCATCCCAGCTTCATTTCCTTAACACTCACACATCAGCATGTAAGAAATAACCTGAAAACTAAAAAGCAGGACATAATACACGGAATAAGAATTGGAACAGTTGCTCACAACAGTCTATTTTTACAGATGCATTCTTCTACCAAAAAAAAAAAAAAAAAAAAAGGAAAAAAAATCCTGCATGAAACTCAGAACTGATATGGCATGCCCTGCTATTGTTTAAATAGAATGTGGTATGGTTTTTCTTTTCAACCTCATCTCTTACAATAATCTGATGAGCACTCACCTTGACCTAATCCAGAAACGCCTGGAGACCAGTTCTAAACAGTTGCAAGGTTTATGTTGCGCATTCGCAATCAATAATGAGACCTGAAAATTCTATTCTGTAAGCTGTGCCAAGAAAAATTGCTTTACCTTTTTAAAATAAAGAAAAGAAAAAAAAAAAAAAAAGACTTTCAAATGCCTTTTTTTCACTCTCTCAAAAGTGGTATTTGTAGCAACTCATTCACAAGCCAAAGGGCTATTTTAAAAAAAATGCATGGCAGTTTACAAAAAAATGAGCCAAGTTGCAGATCTACTTTATTGACTTTGAATAAAAACCTCTAAACCAGAAGGGTAAAAAAAAGATAATTCAGTTCTTTATGTGCAGAACTTCCCATGTGCGTGCTATCTACTTTCTGTACCCAAAAAAAAAAAAAAAAAAAAAAAGCAATAATAATTTTCCATCTTTATATCTAGATTTGATTTGAACCCTGTCAAGTAGAATCATATTCATATCTAGACAGATTTTGAAAGACTGCAACAAAAATGCTTTTTTCTCTCCTTTTCTTAACCCCCCCCCCCCCGAAAAAAAAAAAATTAATTTGAATGTAATTCTTTGGAATTCGATACAAGTTAATTTTTGTTTAAGATAAATATACAAATATTGCTGAAAAAATTGTAAACACATTCCAATTTGAAAACTCTCAAAAACATTTTTTTTTTTTCATTTGCAAACTCAGACATCGGTTAAATCAGCTTCCACACTATTGTCAATCAAACCAAAGCCATATTGCTATCAACTTCACATATACGATGCATACAAATTCATCCTCTGCAAGACTAGATGAACACTCACAAAAAAATTGCTACATTCATTTAGTTGATTGCTTATTTGGTTTTGTGTTTTGTATTTTGTGTATTTGATTTTCCCCCATGAACAATTTGTTGAAATTGCTCAAATTATCCACACACATTTGCTCTTTTCTTTTTCTCTGCAAATCTAATTTCAGTATAGAATTCATAAAAAGAAAGGCTCTGGCCATTCTATCAAAAAATAGAAAGTTAATTTTCAACTTACACTAAAAATACAGTTAAGCTTTGTGTAAAAAAACGTTTAAAAGACTGATTTTTTTTTCTCAACTCAGTTGTTTCTATTATTTTATCATACAGCAAAGCCAGAAATATAAGAGAAGACACTTACAATTTACGAAAATGTGGGAAAAAAGCTAATTTTGATTTGTTTCAGAATGAAGCTCACAATAACATCCGAAGCTATTCGATATTTACCATATGATATTCACAAAAATATTGGTAAATTCCCTCTTTTATTTCTTTCAGGACGTTAAACTGATTTCATTTCTTCATAAACCTATAGAAATCCCAGCCATCAAGAGCCATTTAATATATTTTTCCTTTAATAAGGCAATGATGTAGCCATGACTACTTATATCAAATATGCTATCATATGCAATTCTTGAAACTTGACAAGTCATAACTTAAATGGCTAACTTTATCTTCCAAAGAACTTAGGAGAGCATGACACACTCTCTACAGCCAATAGATAGAAAGAAAAAAATTTTTGTTATTGATAACTTTGATATGTCTGAATTTAATGAATGTGTAACAGTCTCACAAAATGAGTTTGGGTTGTGGATCTACATCACTGAGATCAAAAAAAAAAAAAAAAATAATGAAGTAAAGAAGTAAAAATTTCCAACGCTCTACTTACAGAAAGCCTTTATCATGACATTAGAAAGCCACCCAGAAAGGGTCTCCAGTACTTTTTCCCTCTCTTATTAATGATTTTCATTTAAAGTCGGTCATGCTGAAACGCAATTTGATTCATTTTGTGGGACTGTTACGCAAATGTCTCTCGACCAAAAGACTATGAAGTGGCATTAAGAATTTCAAGCCATTGTTACAGACAAAAACTGCATTTAAAAAGCTGGATAGAGAGATAATAATTTTATAGATACCAATTTTTTAAATTTCTTTTAAAGAGCAGAGAAAAGATGGAAACAACAAAATTTCTTCCTCTCACAAAGTTTCACATAAGATTTAACCCATAAAGCGAATCTCATGATAAATAGTCTAGTGCATCATACGTTCCATTAAGTAATAAGATCTGCTTAAAGATACACTGCATTTGAATAAAACTTACACATGTTGTATGAATCAAAGTTATGTTATGTCATGTCATGACTCATGTGATTATTTTTTTTTTCCACTTGCACCAGTTTTGCTATAAAGACAAAAATTTATTCTACACTTATCTGAGCATTAAATATGAATAGCAGTGGAGGGAATAGGAGGTGGATCACATTAAAAATAACCTATGGTGGACCTGAGTTTTTGCTCCTGGCCCAGGAGATTACAAGAGCTGCTCTGATGAAAATGCATAGAATATAGAAATACCAGCAACTTCGATGGACAACTGAAATTTATTGTTGGGTAAATATCACTCTGGATGCACACTGTCCTTAGGGCTTCTGTGCATAGGGGGGAAAAAAAAAATTGAAATATCAGTATTTAAAAAAAAATTTAATTGATACTCTGTTGTTCCAAAATAAACCAAAAAAACAAGCAAACATAAGAAAGAATGATTTTTTTTTAAAAGAGATTTCAATTTAACAGCAAAAAAAAAAAAAAAAACATCATTAAAAACAAATAAAATAAAAAGAAATCCTCAAAGTAGAGAAAAAAGTTTCAAAAATAATCTTGATGTTTGTACAATTCAAATACACTGGACTCTGGAGGTATAAAACACAAGCATAAATAATTACATAGACAAAAGCCTCAAAAGAATTATGCATCATTTGACTCTTAAATAAAGCAACCTCTTTGGAGTGACTGCATTAATAATAATGACTGTTACGTAATTTCAAATGATCCGCCCAATAAACACTGCCTATGGAAATGTCGGATGCTCTTTTTGACTTGCTTCTATTTCAAACCTATTGCCCTCGCAAGTCCACGATTTTATTTAAAAAAAAAAAAATAAAAGTTCCTATTGGTTTTGAGCAAAAGTACAAAAAGGTAACAACCCCCTATCTTTTTTTTAATGCATACAATGGTATATTGCAGTTAGTCCCACTGACTAAACATTTGTCTTTGAACCAGCCATAATAAATCTGGAGTTGCATGTTCACTTTCCAAAAAAGACATTTTTCTTCCTTTTTTTTTCTTTTAACCGCAAAATCTCGACACATAATTACAATATCTCTGATTAGTTTACATCTTTGAAAAGCTTTTTCAATGCAATTACTGGCTGTGTCAAGGATTTAAAACGATAACGATGCAACTTCTGACTTGTTTGGACTTGTGTGAAGACATTGAACATTTGGCCACAATGTACCTTGGTTTGACCAACTACTCTAATACAATTACCGGTATAGTTTAGAAACATGTTTGATTAACTTGCAGAAATATTTCACAGTATATAAATGTAATCAGTTCGCACAAAAATGTTGCGCAAACAACTTAAGCCTGATGTATGAAAATTACATGACCATGAAAGACTAAAATTGTTATGTCACTGCCCTTCAGGGCGCAAAAAAAAAAAAAATAGTGAGAAAACCTATGGTTTTCACAGTACATTGACATATTCTTAGGCTGAGCACTCTTCATGTAAGTCTTTTGTTTTTAAATATGTTACTGGCATCAAAACCTTAAAAGCTTTCAAAACTCTCCAACCACAGGCAACTTTTTTTTTTGTCTATTTCAAAGCAGGCACATGGCTTAATAAATAGTTATGCCTACTAGGACCAGCAGTTTTGTTTTCAGCATGGTGTCTTTCTTAATCCTTTGAAAACAAGATAACTTTCACACACATCACAGATTTTATCTGAAGTGCAACATTTGTTGGTTGATACCCTGCAATCTCTTTTGAGAGCTGCATTCTTAACTTTCTGTTTACGTATTGGAACACTTCTTTACATTATAAACTGGCTCGAAAAAAAAAAAAAATCAAAGGAAAGAAAGGATAAATATGGCCTGGTATGCATTAAGAGATGAGGTTTCCTGGTGAGGAGCTGGACAGCTGAGCTTGGAGGTGCATGTCTGATTTTCCAGTCACCCTGACGGCCGAGGCATCCACGAGCTCCCCACCAGATCCTGTGCTGGACGACACGAGCAGAGTGTGTTGCTGCTGCTGCTGCTGTTGCTGCTGAAGCTGCTGTTGCAAAGTTTGCTGCTGCTGCTTGCTGGATGTGAGAGCTACGAGGCCAGCCTGACTGACATTGATTGGGAAAGTGAGGGAGACAGGCTGCATGGTAACTTTGCCACCCACTGTTTTGGTCAAGTTGAATGTGGTCCCGCCTTGTTTAAAGATGGCCTGGCTGGAGCACAGTTGAGCAGTGCCTGCTGCACCTTGTGCCAAAGGCACAGCAATAGAGGAGTTTCCCGCTGATTGGAGCATACTGCCTAAGGTGAGACCTTGCTGCTGCTGCTGCTGAGCTTTGCTGCTATTTTGTTGATGATGTTGGTGCTGGTGGTGATGATGATGAGATTTTGATATGTGATGCCTTTGGCTGTTGCTGCTAGATTTATCTGAAAAAAAAAAACAAAAAAAAAAAACAAATATTACAAATATTAAACCCTTTTTCAGAAAAAATGTATTACTAAAACTAATCACAAAATGGATGAAAAGGATATGTCAAAATTCAACACTTGATAAATCAAATTTTTCTTGAATCAAAGTGCTCGAGATGTGAAACTAAAAGTTAGAATGATAATCTGAAACGAAAAGGACTCAAGTTTTTTTTTAATCTGAAGCTAATATTGCCATTGCACACATATTTGCCTGTTTTAGTTTATCTCACTACCCCTGGCTTAGCAAGAAATGCTAGCTGCCACAAAAAAAAAAAAACCTTCCAAAAAAATCACCCTTACTGTTTCACTTAATGGTGTTGTAAATTTAAACAAAAAGACCTGCACAAAAAAGGGGCATTCCATCTACCACACTTTAGACACTTAAAAAAAACCACATGACAATTTAAGCCTCTTATTTCAAAGTTAAGATTTCACATGATAAATACATTGCAAACTATTTGAAATACTTTTTTGCACTCCACAAAATGGAGCTTATTAGCCTTTTGGCATTAGTCAAACTGGCAAGCTCTCAAACTAACACATTAAGTTTGAACAAATCTATGATCAATGAATATATATAGGATGACTTAGTGTTAAAACCTACCACTTGATGAAGAACACAGGCCATTTACTATGGTTGAAGAATTGAGTAACTGAGTTGAAGCGGAGTCCTGCAAATACAATGAAGTAAACAAGGCATTAAATAAACATTTAAATTATATATTTTAATTTTTCATCCTCACTTGAAAGACATGAAATTGTGATTTTAAAAAAAGCCCTATCACTCAGAAGATGATGTAGTACTACCCTGACCAAAAGCTAATACATGGATTGAGATAAATCACAATAATACATCGATAAGTTTTACAATATATCAGCTACATTACATATCTTTTTTTATTGCCATGATAATTAAAAAGAAACCACCATCATCCATAGGAACCAAATCATGCAGACATAGTTGGAATATGAAGGGAATACTTTTTACAGCCCTGAAATGTTACGTGTGTATTTTTTTTAATTTATAAAGTATTCTCACGATTAACTCAGGCTATGAAGAGATATGCTGCTAATAATTCCTTTCAGGGTTTGACTACTATAGAAAAAAAATAAACTTTTATTTCCTATGAATAGCCTTTTCAAAAAGATAATGTTGAAACTTAAAAACACTTGCTGAAATGCATACAATAAAAATCAATTGCTTCTGACTGTTTTTATTTACTTTAGGTTAATTGAACCATTGCCACAGGATTAAAACAGTAAAAAACAAACAACTCTTTACCTGATCTTCTTTTCTACACACCTTTTTACTTACAGCACAGAGCATCTGAGAGTTACTGGCCATGGATGATGTGATTGCTACCAGGGTTGGAGTGGTTCCCCCTGTGCCCAGAGCTACAGAGGTGAGGACAGCACCTTGGAGACTGCTGCTGTCCATGAGGACAGCATTCGGAGGTAACCCGCTGGGTAGATTCAGACTGCTGCTGGGGATGAGCTTTATTCCTTCTAAAGCCCCTGTCTGAAGCTTGGACGAGTTAGCTGCTAGAGCAAGATGATGGGACGAGGCAGAGGAAGAGGATCCTGACTTAGCAGAGGAGCTCCTTATCCTCTTGGCTGGCCTACTGGTAGAGGTATTGGAGGCGGAGGTTGTCGTCACACCCCCGGCACCTGCAAGGCTGATTGTGGCTCCACTGAGGCTTCCACCTGTAGTGATAGCAGCAGGGTTAAAGTTATTGAGCACCAGCGTCTGTCCCTGGCTTGCAGCTAGCTCTGCTAGGTGTGCACCTGTGAGATTCATGTACTGGCCGTTGACTAGAGAAGATGAATCGATGCCTGTCAAGACCAGGTTGAAGTCTTTAAATAAATTATTCTTGCTATGAGTAGATGAGGCTGCGGTCACACTTGTTGTTGAAGGCGCATTTCCACTGCTGATTTTGGCAGCAGCTCCCAGCGTCCCTGCGTTGAGCTGACTTAGATTGGCACTTGTAAGGTTAACATTGGGAATGGTTATAAAGTTTCCACTCTGACTGTGCTGGCTGTTGAGGGAAGATGAGGTAATGACACCAGTAAACCCTGTTTGCTGAGTGGCTGCTGAGGCCCCTGTAATGCTGACGGGGGCAATAGAAACAGCAGGAGTTAAGGGGAGGGAACTGTTACTGCTAGCCGCCACGGCTATCAGCTGCTGGGCACCTCCACCACCAGAAGCACCGCTGCTTCCGCTCCTTTTTCTCTTCCCTGGGTTAGGCATATTGGAGGTAAGAGGAGATGGTGATGCAGTTGGGCTGCGGGACAGGCTGTTATCCCTAGTCTTCACAGACCAGTTCAGAGCCAAGCCCGAAGGAGATCCACTGGGGCACCCCATGATGGGTGTAGAGGAGAGAGACAAAGATCCACCCCCCGAGGCTGGAGTGAGATTAATGGTAGGCAATGTTAGGGGATTTGTGCAGGCAACGGCTCCTGGCGAACTGGGTGTTTTTGATTTAGGTTTCAGTGTGGGTTTGGCAATATTGACTAGACTGGCACTCATACTAACAGAAGATGTTTGAGTTGTTCCTCCACATGTAGCCCCTGTACCACTTGTGTCCACTATATTAAAGTCATAAGGATCCTGAGAATTACTCTGCATCTGAGACTCTTTTGGTAAATTGGACTCCACACACAATTTTCTGAGGGGGAAAAAACATATTTTGCAGTCAGCGTTAGTTCTTTAAATGGAAACTTATTATTCAATAATATAAACAACCATAGGTCGCTTATAGTTCTATTATATGACAAAGATATAAATGAAAGGTTAATTATTTGTGCTTTTTTTCCAAATATTCAACCACTAGAAAAAGAACACAGCAAATGGATAGATTATACTTAACCGGTCACCCATGACAAGCTTTAATTGAAAGCTAAATGAAAATAAATTGAAGGAGGGGAAACGCAATTTTTAAAGTTTGTATTCAATCACTCATAATATTTTTCAGTTGATAAAATATTTAATGATTTAGCATCAAATTGAATTCTTTTTTTTTTTTTTTTTTTTATATCAAAATTATATCATTCACAAAATGAAATAATATTTAATTCAGAGATGACCTCAGTGAGCAAAAGCACTGCCCTCTCCATTAAGGTGTGGACAACTTTTTTTTTTATAAAATCTTGAAAGTACAAGAAAGCCTAGTCTTAAAAGCTTGGTTATTACAGTTTTCTTAAAAAACTTTTTAAAAAATTGAAAAAAAAAAACATTCATTGCTCAGTTTCTTCTTTGATTTAGAACATTTTAAATTTTCAAAGACTTAGGCATAGGAGCATCTTCTCCCTTTTCTTAAACTCCTGCACAATTCAGCCGATTTTGAACATTTAAATGGAATTCATTTCTGACAGACATCATCTATTAAATGAAAAATGGCAGTGTCTACTTAGCATCAAAAGATTTTACTTCACACTCTGCAAACACATGAAAATTCAAGAAAACACCTGGGTTTTTTTTTGTTGTTTTTTTGCATTGCAAATTTACCTAAAAAGATATTTTCATATTAGCTTTCTGTACAGCATTCACAATTTTTACATATATTCATTAAGCCATAAAGAATGAAGAAGAAAAAAACAAAACAAAACAAAAAAAAACCCCTCAACTGAAAGCATGGTATTATCCGTATATACCAAGGACTTACTTGTGAGGTGGAGGATTAAGCTGCCTTTCCAGGGCACTGAGAAATGCCGCTCTCACATAATCCATTTTTCGTGAAAAAAGAAGCGAGCCTCTGTCATTAAGCCTCCCTCCAAACTGGCAAGTCTAGATGTATGAGAAAATATTAAAATTTATTTCACCAGAACTTAACTAAGCATCATTCTAGCAAAAAGTGTCTGAGAAGTGACTTAATCAAGCAGTTAAGCTATCTCAGGGATGAAAAGGTATATTGGGAAAAAACATCCACCAAGTACTTTCCACACAAATGGGAAACGTTTCCGATACTTCACTAACAAGGAAGGTCTTTGAAGTTGTTGGATTTCTTAATGCTTGTGCATACAAATTGTTGCTCTCTCTTTCCCTTCCATGATTCATTGCTTGTTCTGTTGCTATTTCCTAACATCTTTGCAGGTTGTCCTCTACACCTTCTTCATCTTGCTGCACTGGTTTTCCACACCACTTTAAGTATCCTACTATATTAGTCCCTTTTTTTTTTCTTTGCAGCTTTGAATTAACATATTTTTCGTTTGTCCATGCATTCCATTCTTTTTAGATCTAAATGTTGCTGATATGATTCTACTTTCATCTGGTTCCTCTTTCACAAGCGATTTTGGTGCCTTTTCAGCATTGGCCACTTCTTCCATGAATCCTGATGTTTCATCTTAATGTCTTGAATCAATGACCGTTTTGTCCCTCTTTGCTCTGACTTGTCACATCTCTACCCGTCTTCACTATGTAGGCGACCAATGTCCAGATGGCATTTTGAACTCTCAAAAAATATAATTTTTTTATATTAACAACTTTCTAAAACACTTCAGTGCTTTTATGACAGGAGTAGATAGATGTTTCTTTCAACTAACAACTAAAAAGAACATCTCTTTCTCAGTTACAGCTAGAGGTTACAGAGTCTTAACGTCAATGATTAACCAAGAAGGCATAAGCAATCTATTTGCGGGCAAAATCTAAAATTTTAAATTTGTGTTAAATCTCTCACTTTTTCCCTTACAAATCATATCTAGCAAAATGGAAAAGAATACCACAATGCTATGGAAAATGCTTTAAAAAACTTAGTAAATTCAGTTTATCAGGAGAAGCAATGTAGTAAAAATACTCGAGGGACTTGGTCAAAATTTGAAAAAACAGATAAATTCTTCTTTTTAAGGATTAGATCTGTGTGGGTGCCAGAGTTTGTTAGCATCCCATAAAGAAAAACAAAAAAATCTGCTTCATACAGGATTCAAAGTAGCTCTGCCACAGGCAAAAATAACATATTTCTAGATAAAACTTTAACATTTTGGAAAAATACAGTCTTGCAATGAAAAAATAAATAAAGGCCTTACAGCCATAGGTTTAGGATGATGAGGTAGGTAGCTGGGATCAGGCTTGGTATCTTGAGAATCGGCAATTGCTGACTCGGTGGATGTTGGTGTCTGAGAAGGCCTTCTGGTAGGTTCTTGCTTGACTGACAAGTCTTCTTTAACTGTTATCACAGGTGGCAAAATAGCTGACGAGGAAAACCTAGGGGAAAAAAATTTTTTAAAGAGACAAAAGATCGAATGTGAATCTTCCTACAAAGATAAGCCAATAGGCATAGAAATGCCATAAAGAATGTGCTGAAAACAGTCCTTAAAATCAAATACCATATATAACTTTTTGAGGACACACAGTATAAAGCTTCTTTTTACCTTCTTTTAAATGATTCTTGAAATAATGTTAGATGGTTATATCATGTTAAAGAATCAATAAATGAGGCATTCTTAAAAGTTTATCCTCTACATTCAACATCAACAAAACCTGTACATATTTTCCTTTTGTTCTTATGCCATGTCCTGCTATTGAGTTAAGAATGGTTTAGATATGATCTGACAGTTTTTCTTACTTGAAATTGAAAAGAAAAAAAAAGGTTGAGCCTAATGTTGTATCAGCAATTGTCCTTTAATTACAATTCTTGGATTAAAACATATACATGTATCATCTTAACAAAACAAAAGGTTTTTGTATGTCCATAAATAGATATGATTTAGGCAGTCAGACCACATTTATAATCTTCAATTTCTGCTAATCAAAGAAAAAAAACTTTTGCTTACAAAAAATTAAGATAGCACAATAAATTCCCCACAGAATTCACATACTTTGTAGAGCACTGAGAGATTTTACTTTTCAGCCTCCATGTCTGCTATTTTATGGAAAAACTTTCAGAAGGTTTTCATATCTGTTATCAGTTTTAAAAACTACAAATCTCACAAAATGTGACCTCAGCCACATAGAAAGATAAAATGTTAAAAATATGTCTCTCTGGGCTAGTCTCAAGTCCCTTCCCTACCTCTGAAACATATTGCGTGGCTTCGTTGTTGTGGTAGGCACAGTCGACAAGGGTATCTTCGCCTGGAGGGTGCTCACTGCACTTCCAGGTGGCGCCAGCTTTCCATCCTTTTGAGCAGGGGCAATCGGATGCTGCTTGAGCGCACTAAGGCTAGAGTTCATTATGCCTGGGGATATCAATACCCTCTTGGGAGAAGACCCTGGTAAACCTGCACCTGACATTGCTACCGCTGCTGCTGCTTGACTGCTGGCCTTAGCCTTGTATGCATCATTGGCTGCCTTATGCTCCTTCAGCAAATCATCAAAAGATTTACTTCGTCCTGTCACTGCACGTCTAAGGGACAGAGCATGAGTCTGCAAAGCACCATGAAAAATAGGGAATAACAATAAGTCAGGCAAACTGGAAGAAGAGGAAAAGTGGAGTCAAGCCTCCAAACAAGCACACAAAAAAAAAAATTGTTAAGATTCAATTTTGCTTTAATTCTTCTTTTCTCTCAAACTGAAAATCCCAATTTTATTTTTTTTTTCAGAGGAAAAAAAAAACCAACCAACTAGCCACAGGATCCAATAAAACCAGGAAAAAAAAATATATAGATGTGAGGGTTGCATTTCTTTCATGTTAAGATCTATTCAAGGAAAGGCTTTTACTTGATGGAATATCAGATTAATACAGTAGTTTGAAACAAAGATATAGATGAAAAAAAAAACACATTTAAATTGAAAACGTTAAATTAAAAAAGGTGGTATTCTGTCACTGTATCAGGGTTACCTTGCAAGTAAGAGACCTTGTACACTGCTTTCCAGTTTCTGAAACTGTCACACCACAATGCTTGTTTGCATCATATTCGCGATCTGAAACAATATTTATCAAACTTGCTGGATGAGAAAAAGAGTAAAACAGTGAGGTTTTTCTAATAATATGATTTCCATCTAGCGTTGTAATGGAATACTTTATGCAACATTGATGTGTGGAAGGTGTTTATATACCAGATCTAACCTTAAGGGAAATTATTTCAAGATATAACAAAAATTAAAGGAAGTAATATTAGAAGCATTCAAGAGAATATGACTACATACCTTTGCATGGAAGATTCTTTTTCTCTTTGTGGTCCTTGGATCCCTTAGCACCCTTGGCAGCCGAGGATGGTTTAGAGGTCATGGAGACTGCAGAGCTGATAGTCATCACAGGGGCAATCATTACAGGCTTTGTCAGCGTCGTCGTGGTAACAAGAGTTGTGACACTCCTGGTACTCACTGGTGTGTCTGTTGAAGTCTTTGTCACTGTCACATGCATTGGGGTGGAGATGAGAGAGGAAGAGACAATTCCAGGTGATGTGAAGGACATGGCTGTCTTGAGAGATCCATTCATTAACGTGGATATCTTTGAGGAGTCTATGCTCATAACACTGCCACTCTTCTCCTTGAGCACATCCGACTTGGCAAGCTCTTGCTTTGATTCTGACTTTTGCGCTGAAGGTGCTGGCAATTTTGACAACTTCTCAACTTTGACCACAGGGTTTGACATTGAAGAGGACTGAACACTACTTGTTGAGCTGCTTGATGAGATCCTGTTCCCCGCTTTGACAGACTTTATTGGACTTATTTTCATGCTGACACCGAGAAGCGGAGCTGGACTGTTTTTGATTGAAGCTGGTACTTGCTTCAGACTAGCCTTAGTGGGCGGTTTGCCTGATGAAACAGGCTTGAATGTTCCACTGGCTTGTCTGTCGACAGACGAAGCATTTTTTGGTGGGGGTGGGGGCGGTGTTGAAGACTTGGATGGCAACGGCATAAGCAGTTTCTTCCCCAACTCTGAATTTAGAGCTGAAGGCGGGATTGTGCCCAAACTACTGAGATTTGTTGAACCATGGCGAGTTTCTTGGGAGAAAAAGAAAAAAAAAATTACCAAATTAAGACACGCTTAAACAAAATTATCTTTTCTCCCTACGTGCCAGCCATAAAAAAAGATTTTTTTTTATATATCATACAATGGAAAGAAGGCAGAAAGCATAACGACAAAAAAATATATCTCTGTAGATTTCAAAGAAAAATCCTTCAATTCAAATTATAATAAAAGCTTCTAAACACAAAAAACGTTTTGTTTTGAACACAGTGCTTACCTATGTGTTGCTTGAGAGCCTGTGGTTTTACCAGCAGCTTACATTTCTCACATACAACAAGACTGAACTCTTCTCGAGATGGACAGAAACCAAAAAGTCCCATATCTGAAAAAGTGCAACATGAATCAATTATATCACATGGTGTAACTCAGAATCGATAGTATCAGGATAAAATATTTGTTTTCACACAAACATCATTTAAAGTACTACAAAGAACCTTTGTATGAACTCACAGTATTTTTTTTATATTTGGAAAGTGGATAGAGTAAATTAAACCTTTCATTCACAATTTACAAAATTATTAAGTTTTATACAACAAAATGTAGATAAGCTACCACACATGTATGTTATAATACATGATATTCATCTTAAAATTAAATTAAAAAAAAAAAAAATGTTAAGAGAAAAAAAATTATCTTTAGATTTAGTTCTACAAACAAATATGGAACTGCCTTCTGCCATTGTTATTCTATGTTTTAAATGCTCCATTAAAACAATATTCTGCCTCTGGTGCTTATCTCCCAATTCTATGTGTACTTCTTATCTATGTCCCAAAAAGTTTCTCATAGTGATTTGTTGCTGATCTCAGCAGAAACAAAATATTTTTGATGGAGACTTCCAGTGTCCTCCCATATAACGTCAGTGTGAGACTAACATAGCAGAATGTTTGTCTTTGACTCAGGGGGCAAGGCGATACAATTTGACTATCACTCACAAGTATTTATCTTCTTAACTCATTCTGATTCAGCTTTCTCAGAGCAGTAGTTTTGAATGATGAAAGAAACTTAAGGTATGAAAATTTTGAACAGTAATAACTTTTCACTCAAAAAAAAAAAACATAATAAAGTCACTGATCAGTATCTCCCCCCAAAATTTGCACAATATGGCATTCAATCAGGCACTAGTTGAAAAGACTAATATTGTCTATTGGCTTGATGTACATAAGTATGAATGGCTCCAGCTGCATCAGACATCTGTAAATATTTTCTTGATGGAAAGGCAGTTCATTGACTGATAATGACAAAAAAGTAGAGAATTCTAAAGTCTCCTAAAATTATAAATCAGTATCAGCTTTTTTTCATTTATGCTCACAGATCTACTGCTGTGATTTTGAAATATGAGATATGACAGTATTAGTGGTAGGAGATAATGTTCTATTTTAAACTTGATTTCATGTAAACTTTAAAATTCTTATTTGACTATCAATTGCTTCATTACCTATTGCCAAATAAAAGATTTAAACACTGACGAGGGATTAAAAACAAAGCCTGACAGCTCTATACTAAGGAGTCTTTTGTGGCACTAGTGTGAAAATAGGGCTGTTAAGTAGAGATAAAGATTCCCAAAAATTTCTTCACAGGTCTTTATTAAATTTGTCTCTTAAAATACTAAACAGCATTAAAACAAAATTGAGAACATTTTTAATAAAACAGTTCTAAAAAGCGTGTATACTATCAGATTCTGCAACACCAACTTACAGGTTAAAAAATGATTTTAAAAGAAAACATTTATGATATTAAATTTAATATACTATTATATTAATGGTTTTCTTGGGAGAGAAAAAAGCTTTTAAATCAGATATAGACCATCTTAAATCCTGTTTACACATATAACATTACGTGTCAAATTCATACACGGTTTATTTAGAAGCTATTTTTTTTTTTAATTAACTTTCCTACTTTTTTCAGAAAACAGAAAAAAAAAACATGTCAAGATAAATCTGAAGGATAGCATGATATTTTGATCTTCTCAACAATTATTTCAATCCTAGTGTCAATTCTTTTAAGGAATGTCAGACCTGTAAAAAAGCCTAACCAATGTCTTCTATATTTGTTTCATCATTTTTTAATTTGTTTAAGGCAAATGTGGATAAAAATTTTGCATTTTAAAAACAACTTTACTTAATATCACCAAACAACATGAACTTGGTTGATAAAATAATCACCATTTCAGTGATAAACAGCGTTTCTTTAATATCAACCTTTTTTTTCTTGAACCATCACCTTACTTTTTATTTTTACTTTTGGTGATGTCGACTTCAACTTCCTGTGAAAACAAAATCTTTTATCCCCAGGCACATTCTTTGTAATTAAATCAAAGTATAATGAACAATATTGAATTTCTCTCAATCTTTGTCAAAAGATTTTATAGATTAGCTCGCTAGCTCCTGGGTGCTCCAGTTTTCTACCATTTTTTTTTCTCTAATTTATCTCCGCTTTTCAGATGATCACAGCTTTAATGCAATTCCTTATCCTCAATTTCAGAGTGTGATGGAGCCAACAGAGAAAGCAAAATGCTTGCCTCACTGCCCAGGTTTGATTGATTGATTGATCACTACACTATGAGCAAATGAAGAAAAGAACATTCAACTGTGAATCAATGCCCAACCACCCCCCTCCCCCCCACAGGATAAATAGAAAGATATGTAGTTATGCTCAATTCTTTGACAAGGTTAGAAAGATGTGTAGACAAGGGCAATCTCTAAATGTTCAAAACACCCTGTTATATCTCCTGAGCAAATCAAGAGAAACTCTTGCCTTGAATTGTTTCCATTTCTCCATAGATAATGTTCTTTGCTGCAGAACTAAAAGAATTAAGACAGTTGCACTCTGAGTTTTGTTTTCAGATAAAGACAAGATGTTAAATTGCTTCATGATTGAGATTCATATATTACTATTATGCCTCAAATTTTGGCCATTAAAAATAAAAATTTTAAAATAGTGGGATAAAATCAATCATTTCAATGACTGCTAGGGAATTCCTCAAAGTTAAATTGTGGCATTAATTGATACTAACACTTAAAAATGTAACAAATAATAAACACAGGATTACTCCTAGACATGTATAGATTAAAGTAAAGACAGACATTTCAGATTGTATTTGTATGCTTGCCTATGGTTAGTTAAATATAAAAAGATTAACTATAATAATGGTGCATTTAATTAGAATACAGAGGCCACATATCCTCACGGGCCTAAACAAATATCTAGATCCTATCCATTCTGATTTTTTTGGGGTTGCATTTTGTCCTGTAAAATATTGGACATGAACACAGAATTACATGTCAATTGTTAGACCTGGGTGTAAACTGTTTAATGAAGAATAGGACTTAGGGCAAAAGCCTCTGTGTTTTGCCATACAACCTTTCATGCACAAACACTTGATTCACATATTACAACTGCATCTCTTTGAACAGTTCTAATCTAGATTATATTCTAGACCTTGATCTTGGCTTTGTGTTTTCATGCCACAATCTTTATTATTATTTACATTATTTTCTTTCTACACTTACCATGCCTGCCAAGCTTCATACTGTCACTTGCATTTTTATTCTCATCTTTTTCCAATTCGTCCTCGTCTGAAAGTGAAACAATAAATAGGATCACGATTAGACTAGCCACTGGAATTCTAGCTGCTTGATCTAAATTTAGCTTGATAAACTAAAACTATACTATTACAGGGCTACTAGATCTACCTAACTTGTGCCTCGATTTAGGAGCCGATTTCAAACCCTCCAGCATTAATTTGAATATTTAAATGCATTTGAATTTTATCGGGGCATTAGTATTGATCAATCTTGTGATAAATAACTTAAAGAAAGTCGATCATTAATCTTTAGAGTGCCTTGTTTGGCTGGAAGTACATTTCAGATCTAAAGTAAGATCGCGCGGCGAGTCGTCATGACGAGCGTAGGATACTGGTTGCTTATAATACATATAGAGGCCTATAGTAGGCTTTGTAGTACCCAGAATATGAAATTGTGTTATACATAAATATTTCAACTCACGATTTGACGTGCCAGACGACAAAAGTTCTGTTAGAGCTGACCATTGTTGGCCAATTATTAGCGACGGACTTGTGTCCTGGGTCGCCATTTTTATTTTCTTGTTGCTTTCCGTCGACACGGAAATACCCGAATGTGACGTCATGTTCGGAACCCGATGGTTGACACAACACTCTTCTCTAGCTTCATTTGTTTAATTCGTAGTAATAATGTACATGAAACAATGGACATTATACAAGGAAACAGAAAGAACATATCGGAAAAAAATTACTGTTGAAGATATTATGGATGGAAAAAAGTCCAATGAGTCAGTGCTGCAAGAAGCTAATCTTAAGAGATCATTCATGAAAACCGCAAGACGGATGCAAACTACAGTGTCTAAGACACAAGCTTTTGGATGATCTAGCAATCACTGGGAAGATTGAAGGCATACGCAGTAGAGAAAGACAGAGAATAACTTACATCGAAATTTTGAAGTCATGGGCAATAGGAAATGCTGGCAACAATAGCCCCTTAAGGTTAACCGAAAACAGATTTGAGTAAAGAACCATGATCTTCTATGTCATTTCAGACAAAAGACGGTAAGAAGGTGATATATAACATCATCATCATCATCATCCTAGTAGGGGGCTAGTATTAGTAGGGCCTACTGTACAGTCGTGGTGGCGTTTTTTTTTTCTTTTTAATTTTTTTTTTTTTTTTTTTTGGGGGG
>BLXT01007988.1:1061867-1077058 GCA_019648995.1 Plakobranchus ocellatus
GAGAGAAAGAGGCAGAAACTGCTAAATGAAAAAGAGATGGTGAAATAGTAGGGAGAGAGAACGAGTTGGAGAGAGAGAGAGAGAGAAGGGGTAGAGAAAGAAAGGGCTCAAGAGAAGGAGGGACAAACACGTGGAGAGAGAGCAAAAGGGGTAAAGAGAAAGAAACAGCTCATGGAAAAAAAAAAGAGTGAGAGTTAGAGAGAGAGGGGGAGAGAAACAGGTAAAGAAAGAGACAGAAAGGGCTCAAGGAAAAAAAGAGAGCATGGGAGAGAGAGAGAGAGAGAGAGAGAGAGAGAGAGAGAGAGAGAGAGAAAGGGGGTAAAGAAAAAGACAGAAAAAGCTCAAGGAAAAAAGAGGCGGAGAGAGAAAGTATGGGAAAAAGAGAGGAGCGAGAGAAGGAGAGAGAGGGGGTGGAGGACACAGATGGAGAGAAAGAGAGAAAGAGATAACTCAAGGAAGAAAGAGAGAGAGAGAAAGAGAGAGAGAGAGAGAGAGAGAGAGAGAGAGAGAGAGAGAGAGAGAGAGAGAGAGAGAGATATTTCTGTGAATAAGGCATTTTTAACCATCAAACCTACTTTTGGCCTTGACCCTTGCTTAAGCAAAAGCGAAAGAAGACTGCAATGCAAAGTGCTGACTTTCTTGGTTTTTGATGCTATGCGGCTTATCGCTTGCTGCCAAAGCAATCTGAACCTGAAGAAAAATTAGAAGTATCAAGATTTTAGACCCAGATCTACGTTAAATTGTTAAATATTCTCAAAATCATGGCAACAGTTTCTCTTCTTAGATCTTTGGGACGCTGTCAACAAGTTGCGTGCCACTTGAAAAACGTGAAAATACTACATCAAAGTTACTGTTTTGCGTCAACTTACTGCTATGAAACATCCGAAAAGTATTTCAAAATTAGTATGCTTGATGGTGATAGAGATGGTAAGTATCCTGTTTCAAGAAAAGGAAACAGTGTGAGTAGATCTGTCTGGATCTAGGTACAACTAGATCTAGTTAGAAGCCAGGCAACGCATTGAATTTGGTAGAATGTTTATTTCTTTCTTGTTATAATATTAGCCTGCGCTGTAAAATTGGGATACATTCAAGATTTTGCATAAAATAGGAAAGGGGTTTGATCGAATTTAGCAAAAAGAAATGCCTGGTTTTTGCATAGGGTAAAAAGAGATCCGAAATTTTACACCTATCAACCATAGATTTATTCTTCAGTATAATACTTTGCATCTACCTATAGGCCTACTCTTCATACCTGTCTAAGTATTATCGGTGAGGTGCATGAAGAAAGTGTAAAAAAATGCATGGTAAATCAACCAATGAAATAAGCTATTCAGAAATGTTGATTATGAACCAAAATTTTATAGTCATAATATAAAATTCTCTGTAAGTTGGCCACACATCATTAAAAAAAAAAAAAAGAATTATAGTAAGGAAGTAACTTACAGTGTGGATGCCTTTGCTTGTATTTACCCTTTGGGGCAAGACTTTCTTTTAGGCCTGTATCAGAATAAAAAAAAAGAACCACCAACTTAAACTAATACTGAACAAAAAGCCAGCAAAACAGTAGTAGATAACACATTTCGCCTATGAATTGGCTTCATCAGTTTCTTGCAGATGACATAACAAAAATGGTGCACGTTACAGGGAAGTGACAGTATTAACAACTTAGCGAATGAGGAAAGGGAGGGAGGAGTGGAGGGGCAAAGCAAGAGGTATGATTGGTGAAGTTCTGGAGGGAAAGTGTTGGAGATGTGATTAAAGAGTATAGACACTGATACAATGAAGAATGTGTGAACATACAATTATAAAGAGTCTGTTTGTAGGGAAAAGAGGAGGGGAGGGAAGGTGGAGGAGCAAGAGGAATAATTGAAGAGGTTCAGGCAGGATGTTGTAGAGGGTTTGATTACGAAGGATAAGACTTATGTAGTGAGGTAACGGCATGTATGTGTGGTGGTATAAAAAAGTACTAGGGAAAGGACAGGGGAAGGAAGAATCGTTTGTAAAATGACTGCTATGTGTGAGGGGAAAGAGGATGTCGAGGAGTGTGCATAGCATCACTGGGGTGTGTGGATGTGTAGGGTGAAAAGACTTTGGGGAAAAGAGCAGGGGGGAGGGGGGGGGGAGGAGAGGGGGCAAGAAGTGGTAGAAATATTTAAGAATGAGGTGCATTGTTATAGATCTTGCAAGGCTCAAATGGTGCCAAAGCGTATAGGAGAGGCAGGAAGGTAGGGTTACATATTATAAGCCTGTGTTTAAAGTATGAAAAGAAATCTCTGTTGATGCAAAGGTGCTTAACTACTAAGTCTATCACAGCACTAACATAATTATGAAATAATGTGAAAAGGGAGTGCTTTTGTTTACATCACTCGTCTTTTCCATTATTGCATAGCCATCACTGTTTCGAGGCTCATAAATTAAAGCTCAGCTGCCATGATCAGAAAGTAAAAATAAGGCTTGTGTCTTTTTTTCTAAAAATTGAAAAAGATATATTGGTTTTCAACAAAGTTATTTTCAGTAGTACTGGTATCATCAGCTTTTTTGTAAATTGAAAAATGTTTTTATATGACCAAACTTGCTTCATTTTGTTATAATTATTTTGGGATAATAGCATAAAATAATTTTAATTCTCAATTGAATTATTTGTTTTGTAAGATATGTACTTAAGTTTTGATTTGATCATGGCCTAGAATCAAACTACAACTTCTATCTAATTTATCAATACTTTTTATTTCATTCCAGTAAAATTCAGACACAGCCAAAAGCATACAAAAAGACATATTATTACAAGTATTAACAAAAAAATATCCGTAAACAACATACATACTAAAATAATTATCTTATTTATTGGCAGACATCAATGACTTCATGGTCTTGTACTCATATTGGTTTTGTTTTGATCTGCTGATTCAGGTTCTAGACACAGATATCTCACATTAAACTTTTTGGCAAAAAAAAACAAAACAACAACAACAACAAAAATTAAAGTAAATTTGATTGTTCACTCTTTCAAATGCTCTCTTTAACAATTTTGAATGCTGTATATCTTGGTGAAGATATGTATATAATATATTATCTTTATCCACTCACTTTAAACCATAAAAAAGCCTACAAAATGCAATATTAGGGCATTGTTGCTTCCAAATAGTCAAAATATATGGATTGCTCTAAAAAATATTTTTATGTACCTCAATTTTGCAGCAACAAATTCTCATTAATGCTATGATTTTGAATTGAATCAATCAAAATACTTTTTATCTTTAGTAGTTTTGATTTTACTCCTGTGAAATGTATCTTCAAAAATTGTTTGGGCAGCAAATTGTTTTTTTTTTTTAATTTAATGCACTGCTCCTGATTTTAAATTTATTTTACAGCTAAAATCTTAAAGTATTGCCAGATCATCTTAACTTGTCACTTTGTGGAAAACTAGATAAATATTATGTGAAAATATCTTTATGACATATTTATTACATCAAAACAAAACAAAAAAAAACTTCAATTGTTTTTATCTAGATGAATTCATATATTGTGTGCATTTGAAACAGGGACTGCAGTCATGTCAATGAGGCATCACAAAGGCGTGAATTCCATGGGATATAGTTTTATGAGGCAGGTATGTTTGAAGAGATCAAGATGTGAGGCAACCCATGATTCCTAATGCTTACAATACGGTACACTGTATTTTATTACGAAGGGTGATATTGCAAGAAACCATCCATGTTAATAATTGTAATGAGAACTAAAATAAAAACATTCCTGTCACAATGATTGCATGTCTGTAAGTATTATTATTAAAATCACTAAACCTAGTAAAGAGCACCCATTGCCTTTCTGGCGCTTTTTCTCCTTTATTTTTTAGACGGCTTAATGTTGATGTATTGACTTTTCCTTATTTTGACATAATATCAATAGGTTTTCTCAATTGATATGCATGTATTTGTCAAGATTATACCAGTGCATGTTTAAGACCAGTCCAATTGTGTAGCTACTTTCATAAACATTTGTAACAATTGATATAGATAGGAAATGTATTGGACAAGCGTGATGTTGGTGAGACATGTGTAAAAATGTGATTCTGTGCCAAGATATTTCGGCCCTAAATATTGCCAAGAATTAGTGGCACATGGAGTAAATACATTCCTTTTTTTCTTACAAGCAATAGACATATTTTCTTTTTTTTCCAGTTCCTTGAGGCTATGGAAGAGCTGAAGTTCAAAAACCAAGTTCGTGTCTTAGTTCTTTGCAGTGAAGTTCCAAAAATATTTTGCGCAGGTGAATCCTAAGTGAATTTATGATTTTTCTCTAGTTGCTCGATTTGATGACAGATGTTGGCTGGTTTTCTGGTTATGAAATGCATCCCCAGAAATCAAACAGTGTGCAAAATCGATTGGAAAAAGCTGGCTGTTGATACCCCCCCAAAAAACAAGAATTATTATGCCCTTGCACTTTGAGGCTTTTGATGTTGATTTCAATACTATGCTATCTGTTGGGGCAAACACAGCCTGTCCACAGGACAGGGAGAATACACACAACATAAACAATGGGATACGATACTGGCCACAAACTTACTCAAACAACAACTACTGTAAATAACTTAATAACATCGACTGCAACAAGAGGTTCACACAATTAAAAGGCAGAACACCGGAGATAGGCGACAGAAAAAACTATATTATCATAAACGATTACATTTATAAAGAAGTAGGAAAGTTACACAAAGAAGAAGACAGATAGATACGAGGTGAGCCAGATACAAATGTCCACGCACACAGGCGCGACAATACAAAGTAATCTGCTAAGCGTTACGAGATAAAGTTATTACAAAATAATCCATCCACGAGGAAACTCCCGCAAAAACTACTTCATAGATCAAGAAGAAACTTATACAACCCCCACTCCAATCACTCGCACATGCACACGCTTCTAACTACTTAATCCATTGACGATCCTGTCCGTAGAAGTTTGTTGAGAGCAGTAGGGACAATCTCGAATGTTCAGGGATCAATAGTCCTCAGCTCGGACACAAGCATAATTATTTCAAAGCACAATTATTTAATACACAATTATTTGAAACACAGTTCTTCAAAGCTCCAGATCACCAGCCCTTACGTGAGGGAAGCTAGAACAATAATAATCATAAAGTTACTTGATTTCACAGGAGAAACATAACTCGTAGACTAGCGGAGTCTTGCGCCAGCAGTCTGCATAGGCACACAGCCTCAAGGAAAATACAAATACAAATAAAATTTGCCGCTTCTATGCGGGTAATAAAGTGGTATAAAGAATAGAATAAGAATGATCCACTCCTCCAAAGATGACGTAAAACACAACCACACTCCCGCTACACTAAATACCCAACTATGCCCAGATAAACTAAAAATATAACTTCACAAGTCCCAACACTACCAATGATTTTATATTTTATGCAATCAAAACAAATCCTCTACTGGATGATACAAAAACAATTAAACAGGCTTGGTACCGAAGGCATTTAACTCACCCTAATGTATGGCAAAACAACTTGGGCCTGAAAGCAACAAGCAACCTCCAAACAGTTCAATCCATCAAGATAGAAATCTCAGAATTATTGCAAGGAGATGCATGAAAATAAATGCCAATTCCCCACATGGAAGCCCAGACAGAATTAGAGTCTTTGTGACAAAAAATGCTTAAGTACAAAGGTCAATTGAAAAGAATCCTCAAAGCCAAAAAAATTATGCCTTAAGCCTAAAACCTAGAGAGGCACATGGCCCTTCTCCATTCTGAGAATCCTTCCTTTATATAGAAGTCGTTTGAATTCAAAGTCAATAATCGACAATGATTTAATGAACAAAAGGATTATACTTGTAGATTATAATGAACATTGAAATGATATTCCAAGGGCTTCCTCTATATCCTCTTCCAGAGCTAAGAATTAAAAAAGTAAGGGTCAGTTACGATGAATTTTTTTTTGTAGCAGATGAATTTTTCAGAAATTTAGAATTCAGCGCTTTGCAGATAGTAGCGATATTGTGTACTGTTCAAGAGAATAGAAACGAATACATTTTTTTTTAATTGAAGATATGAAAATGTAATTTCACTCATAAATTTGGCCAGCCAAAGTGGACTGTCTTAATCTGCATTTACAATGCAAAAAAAGAAAAAAGAACAAAACAAAACAAAACAACAACCAAAAAAAAAAAAAAAACCAAGTGGAGGAAAATCAACCTTAAACATGTATCTAATCGGAAAGCCTGAAAGATTTTTCTTTTAAATATTGTTGGGATATTCAATAGAAATACTAGTAATTCAAAGTATAAATTTTAGAAAATTTGTTTTCTATTTTTAGGTGCTGACTTAAAAGAAAGACTGGTGATGCCTATTCCTGAGGTGTATGGTTTTGTGGCAATGCTACGGCGTGCTGTTTCAGAACTTCAGAATCTACCTATGCCCACAATTGCCGCCATTGAGGGTGCTGCCTTTGGAGGTGGACTTGAGATAGCTCTTGGGTGTGACATGCGCATTGCTTGTGAGTTTTGCTGTAACTGTCATTGTTTTTTAAAAACATCAAGCATGTCACATTGCGTTCTATAAAGTATGTTTATATACTATTATTGGATCTTTTCCTTATATTAGGGTGAAATATGTTCCCTTGATTTGCTTTCCCAATTTGGCTTTCATTTTTTTCAAAATCAGAATTTTGCAGGACTAAAATGTCTTTTTTGTAATAATTTTTAAGTATATTGTTTATCACCTGACATGATTGGATAGGGCATGTCAGTCTTTAATCTCTATTCACAAATGAGCTGTCTTCACACATTATGTGATTTGGGGTAAAGGATTTGTATGGCACAACCCGAGTTCTAATTATCATATTCTATTGTGTACTTTAATAATGGAATAGATTTAGAGATTAAATTGTATCATTAGTTTACTTTCTCAAGTGTCTGAAAGGCCAAGCAACCCGAGTGTGAAAAGACCTCTGTAACTTGCACTGCCAAAGCATCTTCACTTCACTTATTCGTTGTCTTCCTAAGACATTGTGAGCACACTTGGAGACAGTTCCCTTACATTTTTCTCTTTGAATCTATCTTCCACCACCCTCTCTGACTGCCATGCTCAGTCCTGTCCATTCTTGTATGCTATCACTCCATCTTTTTCTGGGGGGGTGACAGTGGCACAGTTACTAGGGGGTCCGCCCTGATATCTGCAGGAATCTATCTGTCGCGGATTTGAGCCCCGCCACTGGCGCCCTGGCCTGACGGAGGGCCTGAAAGACTGAAATCACCTTGTTGTGGACTGGCTATACACAAAAAACCAAACCATCTTTTTCTCTGTCTTCCTATGTGCCTGGCCTCCTTTAACAGTATCTGCACCATGCAGAATTGTTTTTGTCAAGCTTTTTGAAGACACTTAAGGCTACCAGAGCTGAAAATAATAACCAGGACAAAAGCTGTTGATTATAGATGAAATGCTTTTGGGAGAACAGCTGCTCTTTCATGATCGCTCCAGAAAGCCAGTAAAAAATTAAAAACATAAAAAACAGAAAAAGAAAAAGTTAAAGGATATCAATCAGGGTGGATTCTGAGGAAAAAAAGTTGCTTTAGTGCGCTGAAGTTCTTATGCTGTGACAAGTGGAGGTAAGTACATAGTATTCTTTAAAATGCCAATCATAATTTATGTCTCTGAATAGTCTCAAGATTAATATTTTATGTTGACTTTGAATGAACAATTGATGGGCAAAATCAAGACTGGAAATATAACTTACTATTGTTTCTGAATTTGGAAAGAATTATTTCTTTGTCCTCAGAAAAATATTCTTTGTTCAATTCTGTAATAGACAATTCTTACATCAATTCAGCTTTGCATTGTAATTCTATTTGTACATTTAACAATTTTGATTTTAAACAAATATTTAAATTTTCAGCTTTACCTGGTTTAAGACTCAAAATGGCATGCCCTCTCTCTTACCTCAACTTAGAAAAATCATTTCCCAATAAACTCAATCATTCTGTAAGTAATGTAAGCTCAAATGTATGTTGTTTCTGCATGCTTTTAGAAAGGGAGTATGATGACTAGCTTGATCAGTTCAACTAGTATAAATAAGCTATTTTTTAGAATTGAAAGCTTTGGGTTAAGTGAAAATTGTAAGTTTACAAGTTCACCTTTTATCAATACTTTGTACTTTTCAGACTCTCAAATTTGTAAGAGCTGCCAAGCTGTTTCAGAAGTATTTTATTTGCAGTGAAGTGAAAATTCTACATGAAGGACATATGAATCAAAGATAAAATGGATTAAGAGCTGAAAAAAAAAACTTCTGCTTTTCAAGCCCATTGCGGTAATGATGATTAAAATAAAAAATCATCAGGCAGATACTAAAGAGACAACTTAGAGATAATGCAACAGCTGTGATCTAGTGAGTGGAGGACCTTGCCAAATTTGTCATCATCCATGACTGAGGAAATAATCCAATATTCTAAGTCGTAATTCTTAGGTACCTTTAGTTTTGTGATGCCTATTGTTTGTCTTCTAATTTTTAATTTAGTTTGTTAATATAGCCTGGAATTTTGAATAAGATTTAATCATTTGGATGCCTTGTGATTTTGACTCACTTACAATGTATGGTTAAGGCCTCTTTTCAAGTAATTTGCTATTTTCTATTTGCAAAATCATGAATGAAGCTTCACCTGTCGGATGTTAGTATTAAATTAATAGAGTTAAAGGAAGATTGAAGACCTGTCAATAGACCTTGACCAATAAAGAAATTAGAGTGACCCAGCACTGTGATTCTGTTGCTTTTCTATTAACATGCCAATGTTAATCTGCGAGTGCTGGTAGTGTTACTTCCAAAAATAATTCTTTCAGTCATAGGTGGGTTGCTATCTTAGTTTCTTCTCTGGCAAGAGAGTTTTGAAAAGAAGCAGCAGGGTTCACTTGGCTACCTATATAATTTAAGGTCTTTGGGTGTGGGGCCTTTGGATACCTTGCTATCGCTGGTTTTAATCTTTCTTTTTTAAAGTGGTGAGAGGTGCTTCAGCTTCGCTAACATGATTGACTGTGTCATTTGCTCGACCATCATCTTACATTTTGTAATTATTTTTGCTGCCTCTGAAAAAAAAAAAGGTATTAACACTATTAGATCTGTTTTGAAGCCTTTAAGCACAATAATTTCTGACAATAAATAATTGTGAATCAGTCTCGTGTAATTTCAGAGACTGTTACACAAATAGGCACTCAATTTTGCCCACAGTCCCAGAATTCCTGGATTCCCCCCAGGATTTAATACGACACAGGTCTGCATAAGGGGGGGGGCGCTGTAGAGGATGATGCAAATTTGTGCAGGGCTGTCTATCATTAACCAATGATGTGTTGGCAGTCTGAGGTCAGGCAGCTTGACCAGGGGATTTTTAATGTGGCTACAAATATACATATATCTTTATTGTGATGACTTCATTATTTTGGGTTGCCTATCAAATTTTGACATGAGAGGTTTTGGAAGCCATTGAGCTTAACGTGCCTTTTTATAATCTGCTAACCTTGGGTTGAAGGTTGTGTAACATGTAATTTAAAAAAGTTGAATAGATGCCTGCTATACGCTGTAGAAAATTAGACACAGATTAATCGTAGTGCTTTAACCCGATCTAGACTGAGAGATATTTCCTCTACATTCTCCCCTATCCTAAGGTTACTTGCCTATGGTTTGAAATATAACTTTGGTTTTTTTTTTGTTTTTTTTCAAATAGGGATTTGGTTAAACTCTATGTGCATTTTTTGTTTAGCTCTATCAGTTTTTGTGATCTTCAGTTTTATTTTTCATTTTCTTTTGGTATTCCTCATTTTTTTGCACAATGCCCCTGTCAATTATTTTCAATGATAGGCATGTCTTAATTAAATAATCTGAGTTGTGGATGTATATGATTGGCTCTAAATGAAAATCCCAAGCTGCAAGAGTTAAAATGACTGATTTCTCTATGTGTGGAATTTTCTAAAGATATGCTGTAGAACAGAATTTATGAACATAAAGCAGTGGGTTTTCTGTCAAGAGTATCTACAACTGGACGTTTTAGAGGGACTGCTACACATAAACTCATCTCAATGAGGCTTCAAGTTCAAATTAAATTAAATTGGCTGAAGAAACTAATGAACTAAGCCTTGAAGTGAAAGAAAATTTTTAGAAAGCAATTTTAAATTTACATTGTGAGTTTCTCTTAAGATAACTTTTGATAAATGAATCCATTGCTTTAAATAAAGTGATATTCTGTTCTTGGTTGCAACATGATCTAAATAATTGGAGTGCTTAAAATAAATTTTGCTTAAAATAAACCCAATTATCTGGTGCCAGAAGGGTTTATCTGAAGAGTACCACTCTGAATAGATTTCAGTACTTAATAACCATGAATTTCCTCAAATTATTCTTTCCAGATTTTTTTTATTGGATTGTTTGCAGTTTTGCTCTTATTATCCATCTAATCTGTGTGTAGAATTTGACATGATTAAAGTTGTGGAATTAAAATAACTCACAGGTTGTTTTGCTTCTCATTTTTTAAATTGTACATTGCCTAGCATATTTATCAATTCACAGAATTAAAACTTATGTTTTTCATAATATTTAGGGAACAGATACAAATCATTTTTTTTTTCTTTCTTTGCTACATTTTACAATTGAATTGCATCTGTGTGCTAGCATGTAAGTCATTACAGCTTCAGTTGTGTTGAGTTAGCTTAGGCCATACAAATTTGTTTCTTCTTTTCCTGCCTTTTTTTTTTTTCTCATATTAGTAGGTCAACTTTCAATCATATCTTGTAGGCCATAAATCTCCAAAATTTTCCTTTTATAAGTATACAAGTGGCCAATTACATACAAAATGGTAAAAAAAAAAAATATCACAAATTTTTATAATTATAAATATGATAATTATATTTTAAAGTATTTTTTCCTATCCATATGTTTATGCCTTTTTTTCTTGATTATAATAATATGAGTTGTAGTTCCTATAACATTTGAGCAATTCATCTCAGATCAATGGGGCTCTATAGTTTTTCACAAATTGATCTATTTTTCCCCATAAACCATTTCATACTATATGTCTTTGTTGCACATCCTAGATGACTTTCTTTCTTGTAATAACAAGCTTTAAAACGTACCTAATGTATTAAAAAAACCTGTCGGATTTAATAAAGATCTAGTAGACACCTCAACATTCTTTTTTCATGTGTTACCAGCCAGCACTGCCAAGCTGGGTCTGACAGAGACAAGCCTGGGAATTTTCCCTGGGGCAGGTGGTACTCAACGCCTTCCCCGATTGGTGGGGCCTTCAGTAGCCAAAGAGCTCATCTTCACAAGCCGCAGGCTGAGCGGCTGGCAGGCATTGGAGAAAGGAATAGTCAATGACTGTGTTGATCAAAACAAGACAGGAGATGCTGCATTTCACAAAGCTCTGGAATTGGCAGAGGAAATCCTGCCTAATGTGAGAGACTTGATACAATTCTTTTTTTTTTTAATCAGTCATTCTGATTTGGTTCATATCAAGTATCTTTTTCAACTTGTCAGCAATTTAAGACGTTTGAAAATCAGAATTGCTTAAAAAAAAAAAGAATGTTTAATAAACACATACATTTTTTTTATTAAGTGAATTAGTGTCATTATTATGTTTTTTAAAAACTTTTTTGGGGGCCCAAAATCAATTTTTGAAAGCTTATTAATTCAGAGCTGTTGATAAACTAATTTTTAACTTTTGTAAAGATATGATGCATAACTATGTGCCTCAACTGCCAATTTTTTTTTATACTACATAAAAGTATGACGTGATGTTCTCTCATTGATATTTCAGGCACCAATAGCAGTGAGATTAGCAAAGATGGCCGTCAACCGTGGCATAGAGGTTAGTATGAAAAGAATGTTAATTTTTTTTTACCACTTTATTAAAAAAAACATTGTTCATCATTGTTAAAAAAAAAAAACCACCCTTATCCGTAAAATGAATAACAAAATGTAATGTAAAAGAAAAAATTTTGTGTTATAGATTATAGCCAGCCATGGACTTGTTGGAATGCTCAACATTCAGTGCTCCTCCTCCTTATTTATTTAGTCTAGAGGGTCCAAAAATAAATATTTCTCACTAAATGATTGAGACCTAACAATCTCAAACTTTGCTTTGGAAAAGTCTTCACCTTGCAAGAATTTAGAATATCTTCTCAGGAATATTTCAGGGCACAAATAGACATAGAATGCACACGTTGATAGAAGATTGGGACTGTTGTGCAAGTGATACTGTCCCCTTAGTTAGTCTTGCATAACTTTGTTTCTAAACATTTTTTTTTAAATTGTCTCTGACTTATTGTTTTCCAGGCCTTGGGTTTTTAGGATAAATGAGTTATGGCTTTTTGCAAAATACATGACTGGAAAGTGATGCATGTGATGCTGGACATAAACTATTGAATTTTATTTGATGGTGGATAAAAATTCACAACCACCCCAACTCTTGATTCTCCATGCAATATATTTATATGTAGGGAAAAAAGAGAATTTTTTTTTTTTTGGGCTCCATCTGCCAGGACCAGTCAGCGGGATTTTAGCATAATCGCTTGAAAAATGGAATTCATGCAACACTGAATTTGAGTTTGATAAAGTCTGAATGATAACTAAGTTTTCTCATTTGTTTAGAGCCTTTCCCTTAAACATGCAAGCTTGTTTTGAAAACATAGGCAAACTCATACATTGAATGTGGCCATATATAACATATTTTAGTTTTCTTTTCATGTTTCTTATGACTCAAAGGTCTGTAATTTTGTGCCTGTACATTTATCCATATGTTAGTCCAATAGAAGGGTAGTCTTCTGATACATAAATGCATATTAATGGCAGGCTTATCAAATCATGAATTCCCTTCTTTGTGAATGGGGATTTCAGACGTTTGATATTCCTGCCATTGATATGAAATGCAGCCAGGAAAATCTGATATGATTTTGAATATAAGCACTGAATAATTGCATAAATTTATTGCTTTTGTAAGTAGAGTTAAATCAATAAATAATGCATCATTGTAATAAAATTAGCTTCATTGAGATTCTATATGACCTAATTTTGATGGAAGCTTGATTTCTTCTTGTTGCACTTTAAAGTTTATTTCTTTATGTTTGTCTCTTTTTCGGACAATATTCTTCCATAAGAGTCAATGATTGGAGGAAAAATATTTTAAATCGCAGCACTTTTGAGAAAGCCATAAGCTGCCTAAATATTTTTGCAAGTTTTTTAGGATGAGGTGTAACATTTTGGCTGCTGATATAATTTTAAATAGGCAAGAATTCTTAACTGTGAAAATGGTACCTCCACTTTGACATCAATTATCTCATAGTGACAGGGCAAATCTAATGCAGACTTTTTAAAGGAGGAATACATTACTCGATGCCTGCTAATGTTTGAATCACAAGATGCTCATACAAAATAGGCAGATTCAGGATATCTGAGTTTCTGCGCTATGGTTGTTAAAAAAAAAAGTCTTGCTGTTGCTCATTTTACAGTAACGAGCAGTTGGAAATCTTTGAGTTCATAGCTGGGGAATTAAAAGAAAAAAAAAAAGAGTGACTCTTTTTGGAATGAGTTTGTATTGCTTGAAATTTTCTTTGGAGCTATTTTATTGGACTGTTGGTTTTTTTTCTCTTCAGGTTGACCTGGAATCAGGGATGCGTTACGAGGAGGCATACTATGCACAGGTATGATGCCTTTTACATTCACGTAATATACCTAATATAAGGGTGTCTTTCTAACCTTAAAATACATGAAAACAAACAAATCAAAACAACTTTTGTCTTGAAAATGGAAATGATTTCCCTGTATTGTTTTTAGTGACCTCAGGATGAGAATTTCGCATTGATCATATTAGAAGTCCTAGGAAAGGTTTTCTTACACTACCTGGTGTTGAGGATTGGAATCTTATCCCATGACCTGAAAAGGTCAACAAATTTGAGGAAAGTGCTTGGGGCTGAAATCAATTCAATTGGTGCATGCAGCAGCCCTATTGTAGCAATCAAATGTACTCTAAATTGTAATTCTGTAAAGCTCTGCACCGATAATTTATAGATGTTGAGAAACATAAGAACATTTTGAAAATACTGTGATGGATTTTACTGTCTGAATTCTTCCCAAAATGTGGAACATTTCTGATATCAGGAAAAGAAAAAATAACAGAGTCCTCTCCAATAATTATGTATGCCTTGTTTGCAGGTGATTCCTACTAAGGATAGAATGGAAGGTCTTGTGGCTTTCAAGGAGAAAAGGAAACCCAAATACCAAGGACATTGAGCATTGCCGAGATTTCATCATGATCATGATGAGCATGATTATGTTGTTACAAGTGTTTGAAATAAAAAGTTAAGACCCTTATGTTATTTGCAGTCCACAGTTTGCAAGGAGATTTTTATTTACAGAAACTATATATACTATTTTTAATCCTATCATCTATTCATCTAAACAAACAATCATTGGTATATTTTTTTGTTGTTGTTCCTCTTTCTACCTGTACATTCAGTCAGAGATTACAAAAATAAGGAAATCTTAAGATAAATAAAAAGAATATAATATGTCATATATTTATCTTATATCGTTTTATACAGTCATTAAAAAAATTTAAAATCTCATTCTGCAGGACTACTTCCTAAAATATTCTCAATTCTCATAATGATGATTTTCTTAATGTAAGGCATAATATTTTTTTTCAGAAGTAATATTTCATATTTTGAATTTAAAAGTTCTGTTCTAAGTTGCAAATATCATGTTTCCAAATTTTTTTCGTTCCTTATAAATATTATTGGGCATTTTGGGATATCACATGCTTTCAACAGTGGTTTGACATTTATTTATGTATATATTAAGAAATGTGTATCTGGGCATATAAAATTGCATTTGAGTGATAAATTGCACGGCTCTTACTTTCAGTATTTGAATTCCTTAATATACAATCTCTTATATGGTGCTGAAAAAACAGTCTCTCTTGAAGTTAAAGTGTTATATTACCAAGTGTTGCTGTTTTTTATTTGATTATTTATGCAAAAGAAATCCTCTCCCTTTCTTTACTTTTATCCTATTTTTACATACAACTGAGAACAAAAACATATACATATAAAAATTATTTAAATATATTTTATTACAAAGAAATCCTACTCTTGTCCTTCAGTGGCATTACAAAACTGTTGGCAAGTTTATTTTAAACTTCATT
>BLXT01007988.1:1077098-1094071 GCA_019648995.1 Plakobranchus ocellatus
GGTGTTGATTGTTTTTGCAAAGGCAAATATGTCATACCTTTGCCCTTTCTGTTCTTTTCAAATATTAATGTGCATACAAATATTAGCTCAATATATATTGAAAAAAGATATGTAACAGAAAAAAAAAATTTGGAACATATTAACAACAAATGAGATGCTTTTTTGAGTTTAATCACCCAGTTTATTACTCTCAGCTGTAGTAATTATGAGTAGAGTTTTTTTAGTTCAATCATATGACAGGGTTGTAATCTAAACATTTTTATGTATATATGCACTGTTGCGCTAAAAGCACAGAACTGCTGAAAAAGTTTGTTTTTTCTTAAACATCACGAAAAAGGTAAAAAAAAGATACTGCCAGAAAAAATTCTGTTTTTTTGTTTGATATCGTTCAGATTCATCTAGGATTCACCAAATTATATTGAGTAATAAATGCTTAAAAGAATAGTTTAAAATGATAATTCAACATTCACAGGACCCTGATATTCATGTTAAAATAACAGAAAGATGAATTATGAGAAACAAATGTAAGAAAGTCGCTTGTTTTCCCAGAACCTAAGGAGATTAGATCCACCAAATTTACTTTCCATTGTATTAGTAAACACTGAGCAGGAGTTTTCTAAACTCAAACAATGGACATGAGGCAAGAAAAATCAGAAAATATTGTTTTACATTTTAATTAGGATAATTCTACTTACCTTTGAAGAAAGCAATACATTTTTGTAATTACTTATAATTAGACAGTGAATCACAATACAGTTATGATTGTGAGTGGCATTATTATAGTTTGTAAAAACAAAAATGAAAGAGGTCAAAGACATTTGCTTTTGTCTTGTTTTTTAGTCATGCCATTTATATTGGTGATTGTTTTAGCACAAATGTCTTGTTCACATTGTCTATATAAATACATAAATTTATATTTTATAATTTTTTTTCTGAATTAAAAGTACAAGAGAACTGAAAATATATCTGTTATGAAGTATGTTGCCTTTCAGGTTAAGGCCTTAGGCATATATTGATTTCACTTCAACAATCTCGATAATTTGAGAATGCCCTTGCATTTATTTTTTTATGTTAATATTATTATTGTTGTTGAATAATAAAGAAAAATAATATTCATGTGGTGTATTTGTTATTTTTGTGGTAGCTTTGTGTATATCAAAAGTTTTTTTTTTTTTTTTTGTGGTAAAGAAAAAAGAGGACAAGTGAATCATTCAAATGCCATAAACAGTTATGGATTGGTCATGATAATATGAAAAAAGTCTTTTTAATACTCCGCAATAATCAACTACACACTTATCCAACAAATATGACATGTGTTGTAAGGCTCAAATGTACTGCCATCGACAAGCTTAACATTTGAACCACTTTTATTCTCTATAATAAAGAAAGAATACCTACACTACATCGCATATGAGTGTCAATGCTACATTGAAAAAAGAGAGGCATTAAAATTCTGTTATTTGTTAACAGCAGCATGGCTTGAGCTTAACAATGATAAATTATTTCAAGAAAATGAATTTACATCAGCAGGAATTTAATGTACGAAAGTTATATTAAGAGGTGGCCACTAAAACCACAATGTTATTTTTAATAATGAGACACATCTTTTTAGTCGAAAGTCGCCAAAAGGAGCTAAAAGTAGATATTTACATATGTTACATAAAACTTGTTACTTAAATATTTCAATGTCTATTTGGACTTCTCAATGAATTTTAAGTGACATGAAATGAGGAAAAATAACATCTTTTGGTACCGAAAACTATATCCAGAGCCCAGTTCTAATGAGTCAGATGTTGTAAATGCCATTTTTTAGAAAAAAAAATTGTTAAGCTTGATTTTCTTACTTTTAAATGCTTTTATCTTGCCACAAAATCGGCATCTTTTCCCCCTTTGCAAAGCTTGCAGCATCCAGTTTGAGGCCATATCAGTGTTTCAGTATGTTGAGATGCAACTACTCATTCTTCTAACTGATCTTAAAACATATGGCTGAACTTTGACAAAAGCCTAACTTTTGCCAAATCTCATCGCAGTTAGCAAATTATTTTCAGAAAATTTACTTTATTTCTGTATTTCTTTCAGGGTAATTCATTAGTCAATAATACCATTATCTGGCATGCCTCTTTATGTGGCCTAAACAATATCAAAATACAATAATATTCCTATAGAAAGAGTTAAACTGAGCCAATAAAACAAAAATGGAAATCTCAAGGATAATCTATTATGAAAAAAAATTAAAATGCAAGTACTTTGGTATGTTGGTGCCGGGTTTTCTTTTTTGTTTTAGTAAAACGATGATCCAAAATCTCACAAGAAAGTGGGCAGATCATAAATCATTTGAGATATAATTTTATGGAGGAAATTCATGAATGAAATAACAAATCCAATTGCAGTCACATGTCCTGAAATTGAATATAAAGAATGATCTCGTGAGAACAGAACACATCATTGCATCATGATACCTGAAAGGAAGGACACTAGGTCTATAGCAGAAGCTCATAGATAAAAATATTGATAGACCACATTTTCTATTTCTAGGATACTTGTATCTGCGTAGTTTGATAATGCAAAATACTCCTTTCAATAAAGCGCCAAGTCTAAAAAATTTATGTACAAACTTCTTGATAAACATATAATAATCCTATCTCTGTTTGTTTTCTTTTTCTCTCATACAAATGGACTGATGCAAATTTCATGAAAGTTAAAAGACGAAACCAGATAATATTATACTATAAAAACAATAATAGAAGCTAGTGTAAAAATTGATCAGTAATGAATTTAAACTAAAAAAAAAAAATAATAAAAGAATGAAAAATTATTGCAATTCATGTACAGCAAAAACGCTGTCATATCAAAAACATTTAAACCAAATTATTCAAATACTCAAGCTGTTTTTTTTCTTCTTGTAATTACATCACACCACAACAACGGTAAACATCCACAATAACAGCCGCTACTTTAATATAATATCAAACCCTACAATGACAACATCAACATCACCATCGAAAAGAATCACTACTACTATAACTACTACTACTACTGCTACTACTACTACTACTACTACTACTACTACTACTACTACTACTACTACTACTGCAGCTGCTGCTGCTGCTGCTACTACTACTTTTGCTGGTGCTGTGGCTTCTTCTAAAATTGCGACTGCTATAGATAGTTGCTGCTGCTGTTGAGCTACTTCTGTTGCCTCAAAGGGGAACTGCTTTGTTTGATTGTATTACCATAGTCACTTTTGCCATAATCAATGATTTACGCTTCTACTGGAACTGTTGCTTTTGGCCTATCATTTTTTCTCCTTCTCGCGGTCGTCCACCGCCTCCTTCTCCTCCTCTTCTTCTCATTCTGTCTTCTCCTCCTTCTTCTCATTACGAGTAGCGTTGTTTTTGATGATCATCATTACCATCTTTATTTTGAGGTTATCCATTTTGCACTTATGTCTTAGGCCAAAATTAATCGTTGCTTTATCGCAAGTTACATCGTTAACTGAGTGATAAAATTTTCACTAATTTTATAGCTCGGCATGGAATGGATGATAAACACTACTACACTAAAGGCAAAGGGCACGAACAAGAAAAAGGTCAGAGTGTAAAGGTTACTAATGCCGAACTCGCATCTACAGGTTCTTTAGATTACTGGGGCTGTGGAAGACCTGGACGTAACTTACAATATATCCGTTAAATTTTAGCTTATGAATTTTGAAAAGAGATAGATCTAGATCCAAGTTTCAGTAGGAAAAGAATGGCAGCAACATCTGTAAGACGATTTCAGTCAGCTGTGACACGGTTCTGCTTCACAGGAACACATCGACCTCTTGTCACTAAATGGTTCTCTTCCACTAGCAGTGAGACAAGCAGTCAGCAAGAGCAAAGCCCAGAAGATGAATTTACGCTTTCCATGCTTGATGGGGAACGAGAAGGTTAAGAAAGAAAAAGTGCTCCACTGCTTCAGTTGTTGAGTCATTAGTTTGACAGCTATTTATGTCCTTTACCACAATTTGTTAAAAAATCATAGACCTATAGAAATAATTTTTTTTTTAAAAAAAAGGAAAATGTAAGCTACTTAAATCAATGTTTTGTAATCCTAGATCAAACCAGTTTTCCCAAAACTATAGAAAGTTTAGATCACAGAGAACAGGACATCGAAACTGAACTGTCCCAACTCAAAAAAAAATTAAGAAATATACTCAAATTCCTTAACGGCCTTAATTGAAAGTACATGTGATTTTAAATTTAAATTTCAAACAAAATATCTGACAAGGTAGCAGAATTCATCAGCGTTCATAGCAGAAGACACAGGTATAATGCTCTTTGAAAAAATAAATGTAATCTTCAGTTGCAATTTGTGGTCGAGATGTATTTTAATCCACCATTTGATTTATAATGTAGCTTTATGTCTTTCAACTTAGAAGATACAAGAGAAAGAATTAAATCTAGAAATACCTCAGTACATTCATTCATTTAATTCGTCAATGAAATCTGGTACATCTGGTACATCTGCAGTACATTCACTTCTCTAAATCTTTTTGATGAAATCCGGTATTATCATAGTACATTCATTGTTTTAATTTTTAAATCCATGGTTTTAATTCTGCTTATAAGATTTAATTTGTTTTACTTTTAGTGAAACCATAGGTTTCGACTGTACCTATCAGATTAAATTTTTTAATGAAACTCAAGGTTTTGACTCTACTTATCAGAGTGATACCCAAGACAAATAAAACTCTTATCTGAAGTAAATTAGAGGTATATGAAAAAGGAGCTATATTAAATGCTGAGTGGTAAATAATTTTTCTTGTTTTCTGTCTATTATGTGATTATTATATATATATTTTTTTTAGATTTCAAGTGAAATTATACACTTGCAATCCTTTTTGTTTAAGGTATGACTCTAAAATATATCTTTGAATGTACTGTATTGCTCAGATTGCATACATTCACCCTCCTTATTTTCCACATTTTGTCCATCATCCTTTTATAAATAGGCATTGCTGTTATGTCAATGAGGCGGTTTAGGTACAAAAATGCCATGAGCCGAAACATGATCCAAAGGGTATGTCAGTTTTATTGTTTTATGTAAATAAAAATTAATATTCAAAATATTTGTATGGTCTTTTGTCATGAATTAAAAAATAGACAAAGGTAAATCCAGTCATCTACCTTTGTTTATTACAATATAAATTCTAGTGGTCCAGCAACAAGAACTGCATAGTGAAGCCCATGAAAATTTTGCAAGGAAAATTTAATCTCTGCTAGTGCAATTTTGATAATGATGCGATCCCAGGAAACCTATGAGTTGATGAAAGCCAACATTTTAAACACTTTAATACTCAAATCATCACTATGGAAATATAAAAAAAAAAAGTGATTATTCATTGCAACGTAAGAAAATAGTTATTTATAGTAGTTAACTTTGAGACTGAAAACAACTAGATGGCGCAAACAAATTCTGAAATACATGTACATGTACGATATCAGGATCACATATTGATGTATAGAAGAACTGAAAAGAAGACGATAATTTTTTTCACAAGAAAATAACATTATGCGTGCTCTTCAATGTATATTACAAAATCTTCTTTTTAGAAATTCACAGTTGTTTTGAGGCGACCCCTAATGGGTTGAAAATTGCATTCTTTTCAGTGCTTTTTTTCATAAAGTTAAAGCCCAAAATCTTGGCACGGAGTTTTGATATCTCCATCCCATTTACACCATAGCAAAGCTTATTAAATTTGCAGTTTCTGACTGTATCCGTAGTTAAAAAATGTTCAGAAAATAATTTCCCACTTCTTTGGATGGGTCTGAAGATAATTTAGCTTTTAACTTTATGGCGAGTGTTGAATAATAAAGGATTAATTCACTGATGAATTATTTACTGCGAACAAAGTCCTGATGACTTTATAGGTAATATTTACATCATTTTTGACAGTGGCTATGATACTGAGAGTAAGCTAACTTTCTGTTTTTCATTTTCTAGTTCATGGACTCAATGGAAGAAGTAAAATTCAACAGTAAGATTAGAGTTGTGGTGCTTCGAAGTGAGGTTCCTGGTGTCTTTTGTGCAGGTATGCTCAAATTTGTGGCTCTCTTAGTCTTAGCAAAGTTTTTACAATGTGCCTTTTTTATCTTTTTTGTCTATGTTTCTCAATTTCCTGACCTGCTTTTGAATATGGCTTAATGTCAAATCGTGATTTTGAGATAGGATTCATATTTTAAGTTTTTATTAAAAAAAGAATATTGGTTTCAAGCTCAATAATTATCTTTGCACATCAAACTTTGAAAAACAAATCAGTGCTATTTTTTTTGATAAGGAAGTTTAGAACTGATAACTTACATTTTTTATGGATTGCATGTAAAGCTTTAATGCAAGATTAACATAACTTTATCTGATTGAAATGCTTGTAATGAAGTAATTGGAATCAATCCTTGTTTTGTCAACTTTTAACTTGTGTTTTATCTAGGTGCTGATCTCAAGGAGAGGATAAAGATGTCGCCTAAAGAAGTGGGTGCTTTTCTCTCCAAACTGCGTCATTCAGTATCTGAGTTCCATAACCTTCCCATGCCTACCATTGCAGCTCTTGATGGCTCTGCTCTTGGTGGAGGATTGGAAGTAGCTTTAGCATGTGACTTGCGCACAGCAGGCAAGTTTGCTACATAAAATCACATGCTTTACTGGACTATACCATTGTAAGATTTAACATTACTTCAAAAAAGCAACTTATGAAGAGAGAAAAAAATGAAAAGGATTAGATAACAAGTTTATTTGATGTTATTCCTCCGATTCCAGATTTCGTTTTTTGTTGATTTACATTTCTGAAAATGTCATTCTCTGACTGTTTTTTATATGACCTCATAAGTCTAAATGCCTCCAAATATGAGGGATCAGAAATTTTAATCATATCTTCATTTTACATTCTGTTTCACCTTTTTGTTTACAGCTAGCAATGCAAAGATTGGGTTGGTTGAAACTGGCCTAGCAATTATTCCTGGTGGTGGTGGCACTCAGCGTCTTCCACGAATAGTAGGACCTTCAATGGCCAAAGAGCTGATCTTTACAAGCCGTGTCATGGATGGATGGCAAGCCCTGGAGAAAGGAGTAGTGAACCACTGTGTGGAGCAAAACGATGCTGGGGATGCAGCATATAGACGAGCAATGAAATTGGCGGAGGAGATCCTGCCTAATGTAAGATATGGCCACTCATCACTCTGTGTTTCTTATTGTTTAGTGAAAAAAGCCATGACAATTTTACTTTTTTGTGTAATTGATTACTGTACTGACTAGTCATGAGACATAGGGCTTTTATCAAAATTCCCTGAATAGTGGGATATTCAGTTGCAAAAAAAGTTTATCTTTATGTGACGTGTCACAGACAAATATCAGTACATAGTATTGTCACTAAAATTATTATTTTATGATCAAGGAGATACATGTACTTGTTTGTGCATTATTTATGTTGATCAGGTATACCACTCTTCCGGATAAAGCCAGAAATGTCTTTATGCTATATGGAGAATTTTTTTTATGCTTAGCAGTTGTCTGTTCTCCTCCCTTTTGTACTGTTAAGCCTGCTTTGAGGCAGGTCAGGGTTTGATTTTTATTAATTTTCTATCAGAGACAGGCATTTGATGGCCTTGCTTAGAAAGAAAATACAAATCTCACTAATCTTAGACCTACTGGAGCTTAAAAATATTGGAAAGAGGCAGTTTGTTTGCATTCGCCAAGATTTGTCTAAATTTCTTGTGCTTAGATCAATTTTGTAAGATGATCGCATTGCTTTAGAATAGAATGTGGAAGAATGAACTATGTTAGCAAGGAGAGAATATTTTTGTAATCAAGTATTGCTTGGAGATTTGTTTCAGCCTTTGTATATTACCTGGTTACATAAAATTCAGTTTAATCTGATCTCACCTTATTAACAAATAGGAAATACAATATTGCACATGACAGTGAAAGTGCTTTCAAACTTTCTGGAAGGCCATGGCCTATCACTTGTGCCATGCGTCCAATAGATATATCGCCCGATGAAATTTTTTCCCCACTAACAATGGTGCTTAGGACTACAGGATTGACTTGATTTGTATAAAGGGAGGCTGTAACTTCTGGCAAGGTAAAAGGGAAAATTTCACGAAAAAGATTATTTCAAGTAATTTATTGAGGGTGTTAGTTGAGAAAGGTAAAAAAAAATGCATACAAATGTGCATATTACAGTTCTTTGAAAAGTATACCTGAAAACATTAAGTCTATGATTGTTTAGAATTTAAGATTCAGATGCGAAATTGCTATAAATTTTACCAAGGCAGTTTTATTTGTCTGGGTGCATTTGTTTTGCACAAATTTTCAATGTCTCACTCTCTTTCTCTCTTTTTTTTTTTTCATTCCTCTTGTAAAAATATCGAGATGAATAAATCACACTATATTACAAATATAATAATATGATTTGTATTATGTTTGCAATAAATAGCCTTCTTTGAAATCAGGATAGTTTGCCTTGAAAGGTTTTTCAGATGCAATGGTTGTTTAGGAATCTGTCTAGCAATCACTATTTTTTGCCTTTTCAGAAAGAAAGAGAATTAAAAGGCATTTAATGTATACTAGCAATTAGGATGGTTTGCTGCTGCTCAGTAAAGCATATTTAATACATATTATGAAAAATGAGAAAATATCTTGATTGAAAAGCAAGATATTTGGAATGTTCAATGATATTTTTGTTATCTGAATTCATTGTTTTCTTTTGGAGCTCGTCTCACCTTAACCTGAATATTCAATTTAACTGTGTGGTTTATAGTATTATAATTTTTTTTTTGCAGGGTCCAATTGCCCTTAGAATGGCTAAAGCAGCAATCAATCGTGGTATTGAGGTGGGTATGGATAATCATGATAAGCTTAACTTTGGTGAAGTGCCTAAATGTGCTCAACTAGCTGCATAGCTTAAAAAAAATATGCCCCTTGCTATCCCTGTAATATTTTGCATTCATTATGCACAGCATGCATGTATAAAACAGCGTGGCCCAACCACAGTATCAAGCCTCAGTCAAAACTAAGTCAAAAGGAGCTTTTGGCACCATATCAAAGCATATTTCATCGTCTTGTTAAAATGATATAAGTTTTATTGTCGAAGATTGTTTAGATATAAAGGCATATAAAGGCATCAGTAGAGAGTGTGTAATTGAGTGAGGGAATGTTGGTGGCCTGTGGATAGCAAACCTGCCCTGAGGTCTGCTAGGGTGCTTCTGTTGCAGTTTGAACCCCTACCAACGCCCTGGCTTGACGGAGGATCTGAGAACCTAAGATCACCTTCTTGTGGACCGGTAATACACAAAAAAAACCCCAAGTAAATGAGCAAGAGAGAAAAGCTTGGAGCGTGCTCTCTGACAATCAGAAAAATTTGTTGTGAATTTTTCCCCAGTTAGTAAAAACCAACTAGAAATGATAAAGAAAGGTGTTGGCCGGAGACAATAGCACAGTATACAGTTCCTATTTCAATCGCTATGTATAGACACTGTGAGCCTCCTCTTGCTAACCACAAACTGTCAGATAAACTGGAGTAAGTTATCAAAGATGCCATGAGTACTTAATCTGAATGTTAGATCTCCATTTTTATAAACTTTGAACTTCTTTCAAGAAATTTCAACGAGTGCGTGGTTTGCTCTGGTTGTATCTCAGATTGCCTTCTTTTAGTTTAAATTTAATGAATTCCTTTATTTGTTGTTATATTTACTTCTGATTTAGCTGATGTTCTTTCGCAAAAGGAAAATGTAGAGAATTGCCAAGAAATCATTTTTAAACGCACTGCAATCTCCTTAACACATATTAAATAATAATTTTAAGGGCTGCACTCCTGACAAGGTTATCACCCCTGAAGGTTTCTGCATTGCTTGGATAAACACATACAAATGCAATTAAAAAAAAAAGAGTACAAAAACTGCTCAAAATGCAGGCTTCCACAAAATGTGAAACTCCTCTTTAAGTTGGAACTTTCCCCATCCTTTGTTAACACTTTTGCAGAAAACATCCATTAACTTACTAGTAGATCTGCAAAATATTGTTAATTAAATCCAATGGATGATTGATAGATCATTGCTCCATTTGAATACTAATTGGAAAATTCTCCGGTGATCATTACATAAGTTACAATGTGAAAAAGAGAAGAAAAAAATGTTAGAAATGTCAGTGCAGTTAAAAATTTATTAAAAATTTGATGTTAGACTTGAATTTATTAGTATGATTTTCCTGAAAACATTCAGTTATAGAATATGTGATAGCTTATTTCCTACACACCTTAATTTCCTTTTTTGTTTTTTTTCCTTTTTTTGATGTTGATAGGTTGAGCTGGAATCAGGTATGCGTTTTGAAGAAGCATACTATGCACAGGTAAGAAAAGATGAAAGAAAGCTTATTTTGGTGAATTTGAAATATCTTCTGCATTATAACATACTAATAACTATAATAAAACATGAATACTGTTCTCTCAAAGTTGTTAAAAAAAAGCATCAGGAAGGAAAACAACATATATATATATATATATATATATATATATATATATATATATATATGTTTAGCTCTTTTGTTTCAGGAAATATACTAATAAAAAGCAATTTTTTAGCTCTGATCTTAACAGGAGAACTCTATACAATGGCATATTTTGAACTTTTTTAAGTACATTTTGTTGAGATCAAATTTATAAAGTCCACTGTCTTTGTAGAGTTAATACAATAGTAACTCTTCTTACTCGTCTTTTTCTCTTTCTCTCTCTCTGGCTTTCCCTTTTCCTCTTTCTCCATCCCCGTCTTTTTCTATTTCTCTCTCCCCCTTCTTTCTTCCCCTCCTCCCTCTCGCTGTCAGTGGTTCTCTAATGAATTAAAACTTTATTTAGAGGGCATTGATATTGGTCTTGCCGTACCACCTGAGAAAAAAAAAATCCCTGTTCAATGTTTTAGTCATTTCCTAAATGTATTGTAATTTCCAATCTCCCAAAAAGATCTAGGCAGAGGATTTGAAATTGTGGGCCACAAAAAGCATAGCATCTATTACCCAGGTTTATTTTTTATTTGTTTTATGAATTCGAATTATTTAGTTATTAGTCTATGAATAAAGCGGACAGGATGCTATATAGGGAATTAATAGATCTTGAAGATATAATATGCCCTGCTATAGATATGTACTTATAACACAACATAGTCAGCTCATGTGTAATGTAATGTACTATGGGCAGCCAGAGCAGATTAGCAAAGATGGAAGCAGTAGAAAAGGCATGCAACAGTGCTCAGAACCCGGTGTGAATTCTTTGATTTTTGACATGGAACACCATCAGTAATGTGTCACTTAGATGAAGTTAACATTGAAGAATGTGCCATAATTTCTCCTGCTTTTCATGAATAAAACTTCTTGCATGGCTCAAATCCTTGGTCCTTAGCAATGAGAATATTAATCAATATATCTGCCTATCAAAATTGATGTGGTCTTATCTTTATGTAGCAGTAGTGGCAACTTATTCTTGTTGGGTTTGTATAGAATCAGTTCATTCTTTTCATCCAATATTTTAGTATCACCTACATTTAGCATCAATTATTTTTCGTTTTGGCTCATCCATTATATAATACCCAGCATATATGTTTGTATGCTTCACACAAGCTTCAATGTTATCAAGTATTAATTATGCACTACCATTTTTTCCATAAGCAACCTTGAACCTCTTTGCAAAAGTTAACGGTCAGTTCTACCGGCAGCCAGAGGCAGCAGACATACGCAATAAATTTAGTGAAATATACTGTGGCTGTTGGCTTGAACTTGGATATACTTTATGCTTTAAAAAGGCACTGTACCTGTTTCTGAAAAACTTTCTTTATACAATCATTTCCTCATAAATGCATTTGAAATAATAAAATAATAACTTCTGTGAGATATGACTGGGAAAAAAAAACGTGACAGGTCTTTGCACCTTAAAAGATGAAACTACAACTTTTCACTCCCCAGCTCAAAGCTTGGTCTTCAATATATATTTTTTCCCAGGTGATTCCTACCAAGGACAGAATGGAAGGACTTACTGCTTTCAAAGAGAAGAGAAAGCCCAAATATCAAGGACATTGACTGTCTCTACCGAAAAAGTGTGCCTATCATATTGTTTTTTAATCCTGGCAATTAGTTTTTTTTGCTAGAGCAAATATGTCAATTGTTTAAGCCTATCCATGCATTGGGCAGCAGAATTCACCAAAAAAAAAACAAAAAAAAAAAACAAAAAGAGAAACAAAAAAAAACCAAAAAAAAAAATTTAAAAAATGACTATGGCATTTCTGAACCATGCATATTGATATGAAAGAAAGGTTGACAAATAAACTCGCAGAACAATACGTATTAATACCTGGAGTTTAATAATTATTTTTGGATAATTGAAGAGAACTAAACAAAAACAACGGCAGCAATGCATTCATGATTATTAAAAGGACTCAGAATTTGTTGAGATGTTGAGAATAGAAAGTTTTGTAAAGAATGAAAGTTCAGTAATAATTTGTGTAATCATGCAGGTTACACTATACACAGCAGTCGCTCTGCAATCAGTTATTGGTGGACTTACATGACTGTAAAATTTTACCACCTAAGGAAACTGTAACCTCTTTTCATCTTTTAATTTTGGTGGAAATTTAATTATCCCCCCATCCCCCCTCCCCCGTCCGATCATGTAAAAACGTGCATGATTTTTTGTTGTAACAATTTTAAAGTGGATAATCATTTGTACAGGGCTGATTTAGTCAATTTATGTACACTGAAACAATGGCTTGATCTGAAAGAAAGTTATGTTAATGGGACAACAAAATTACTTTTATTTTGTTTTTCAGATATTACTAAAAACATGGATCTAATTTTTAACTCGATTGCCTAGTCTTTAATACAAAAAAGATATTTGATTTATTCTTATATATTTCAAGGATGTTCTGCTCAGAGGATCATTTTTATGATATGTTGTGTGTATATTCAAAAGCAGCGAATTTTTTATACTCTTTGAAATATAAATTTTATTCATATGTTTGTACACATTTTGTAGCTTATGCTTACAAAAAAAAAAGTTGCAATATTCATACTTGCATTTACATAATGTCGAAGGCATTTATTATGGACAACCCAATTCAAGAAACCTGAAAGCCACAAATCCACAATTGCACAAAAGAGCAAAAATGGAAAAAATTGCTTTTTGTATGTACTGATGTTATTTTAGGCATGGAGATACATATTTTACTGTTCATCAACTTGAGTTGTTTTAACTTTTTATTTAGGTAAATATTGTATGTCTGTGACATTCCAGGTTTTAGATATTCAAAGCATTAAAGTAAATGAAATGACAAAATCTGTGAAACGTTTCAGAAAATAAACTATGTAAAAAATTGTTTTTGACAATGAAACCTATATGGTGTTTGCTGTTTTCATTATCATAACTATTGAGCAGTTTTAAGTACTTTTCGCTATTTTTAAAAGTTCAAATATTTGAAACAAAAGCAATATTTGCAATCTCGAACATAACATTACCACTTCAGCAATAAAACTCCTAGAACCTTATTTTACTGATTGTTTAATCATAGCATATACACTTATCAGTTTATTGCTTCAAAATACATGTTCAGCGAGTTGTAGACTGTGTTATCAAAGCTAATGTGGTTCTTATAGTTTGAACTAGATGTGCAAGAGGAGTATCATTGTAGTGCTTTATGGCTTGCTCTGTTGCATGTATTTATTTCCAGCTTCTTATTTACTAAAAAGGTTAATTTAAAAAGTCTGCACAGTGTAGCATTCCACCTTTCCCTTTTGTATTCTCTCACTTCTTTGCTCAATATCCAGTAAACAGGTGGGGCATTTCTAATGGCTCTTAATGTTCTTGGGCTTGGTGTGAAACTTTGTAAGGCTTAGTGAACTGGGCTCACTTTTTTTTCCACCATTACTTTTACCTTTGTGTGCAGATCATAATTATTTTAGCAAAGAAATATTTTAAAAATGGGATGCAGGAGGAAAAAGTAAGAGTAAGCAAAAGGAAGAGAGAGATAGAGAGTGTATGTGTGTATGTCAGGAAAAAGATAGTGCACTTGGCATATATTTTTTTGAGCAGAGGAAATAAAAGAGAAAAAAATAAAAGCACATTTTTTAAAGAAGGAGATGAGAACAGAAAGCTGACAATTTGTGCGTTTGGACTAAGCAGGCAGTAGGTTCTGTCGCCAATGGTCGAGAAACACATTTATATATGACAAAAAATGTATGAGTGAAAATTTTATTTTATCAATAAATCCAAGGTGCAATTATGTAATGTTAAGAGAATGTGACAATACAGAAGAAATATTTGGAAGAGATTAGTGATAAAATTATTAACAAAATCACAAAGTCTTTAACTATTAGTGGAAAGAAAACCCTTTGTTTTGAGGTCTGATTTATAAACATACAAACAACAGTTAACTGTTGCAAACACAAATTTCTAAAATACAGACTGCATAATTTCACCTTTTCAAATGGGTACAAATAAGTTGGAGCCCACACCTTTAAATGAATTCTATTCATTCATGTCTTTGACTGAAAAAAAAATTATTTTTTCTTATTTTTAAGATATTAAATTTTACTTAATTTTCATTATTCTATGGTACTGAGAGCTTTAAAATCACAATAGAAACATTCTTTTTCCTGAGGGTTTTTTATTCACCTATCGTCTTTGCCATTAAAAAAAAGAAAAGTTTTTGTTAATTTTTGTACCCAAAAAAATATTTGAAAAGGACCAACATAGAGCATTTCTTTAGTACTAGCTATATAAAATAAGTGCAAAAGGCAAAACTTACTATAACCTTCTCCTTGACTGATAGAAATATAAGGGAGTAGCTCTAATAGACAATTATTATGTCGTAGATCTTAAAATAGTTTTTATCCATAATGTTGAAACATTCCGTTTTTTTGCTTATTTCAAGAAAAGAAACATTTATGCACTCTAGGTCTAGAATTTATATTAGACAATACCTAGGAAGTCAATGTAAAACCAATGCCAGCGAAACTGTATTAATCATAAGAATGATTCTTTTATGAGAAATGGACGGGAACTTCAATGTCAATTGAAAAAAAAACGCAGTGTGTCATTATAAGTGATGTGGAAGTAGGTGAACCCCCACAGTTTAACACAGAAAATCATTTCACTTTGAAAAATCATGAGTTTAAAATGACCATTTATGTATGTCACCCCAATTCGAGTTTGGTTGCGAGTGTTTATTTTTTTGACAATATTTCTTTTATGTGTTTATTTGTGAAGCTAGACATTACGGTCAAGTTAAGAGTTGAGAGCCTGCACTGGCATTATTATTTAAAAAAAGAAAAAAAAAAAAAAAAAAAAATTAGAAACACGCAGTATATTTTTTCTTTTTTTTAATATTATTTGTATTTAACCTGAAAATAGACAACTGTTCATAGCACTACTATTTTAACTAGTTCTATTCCTTCTCCTTTTACTACTAATATAATAAATGAACTATAGGCATTCTTAGGAACAAAATTATTATTAATGTACCTCTAATATACTACGACAATCTCTTTTATACTAATACACGTACATTCCTGCTGTTAGTATGACAACTTCTAAAGCAGCAGCAGCAGTAGTAGTAGTAGTAGTAATATTCGTAATGGTAGTTGTGTTAGTAGTAATAGTAATGATGGTAGTAGTGGTGGCGGTAGTGGTGGTGATGAGGTTATAATTGGTCTAGTTTAATATTGATGTTGTTTTCTACATCACCTTTTTTCTTTTTTCATATTTATTATTTTTTCGTTATTTTCTGATGAGTTGACAAGGACAACTTTTATTGGGAACTTGATACAGGCTAGAAATTTTTCTTAGTGGTTTCCCTTGGAACCCCATATGATTGTTGTTGCCGAAAATGGCTACTTTCCATTTCACGAAAGAAACGCCGCCCGATTCTATGTTCAGTGATTTTCAAGCATTGAACAAATTTCAGGATGAGGTAATATTCATTTGATTTTTATCAACTTTTTTGATATGCATATGATGATGTCGTTTAACTTGAATTTTGTGTGAATCGTGTACGAGGTCTAAAGGGGGCGTGGCACAAATAGATGTCTAGTCTATAGACTAATTCGTGGACCAAATCTTAAAGCCTTTCGCAACGATTTTTAAAATAATTTTTACATCTTTTTTCCCATTGTGTGTAGCTTTATAGCAAAAAATCTGATATAAAAACCCAGGTCTGTTGTCTCTTCAGTTGGCATCAATGGCCTTTTTTAAGGTTCGATGATCGCTTCTAAACATTCAAGACAAAGATCATCTTCAAACCATTTAGATTTAGTTTTTAGAAAGGTCTAGATCCATTCATTATTCCGAATCATGCACAAAGCTATGCAAGACAGAAGTCCTTTAACTTTTACAATTTTTTTTATACATCAAATAGAATTTTAATTCAGATCGACTCCTGTAACGCTGGAGTCATTTTCATAGGTATTGATGAATCGTAAATGATTTTAAGTTTCATCTTCATCAACTTTTATCATAGAAGCTAAAAGAGATGTGATTTACGACATAGATTGTCTAGAGCCTTTTTAATTTTTCTTTCGCATGGAAAGAAATTAGAATTGTCAATTTGGAAAAAAAAAACAGAAAGGGGAGCTTATTCATTAGAGGACACTAAAGCGGTCATTTTGGAGTGGGTATATGGGGCTTTTCATAAATTCATTTCATCAGTAAATATCTATTTTTCCACACTATAAAAATGGGGAAATCGGTAATATAAGCTGAGTTAATTGGCCCTCACCACTTTTGACTTTAAAAATACTGCCTTGAACATCAATGAAAAAGAAGCTCCTATACATATTTTCTGCATTATCAAGTAAGTACTCACCACCACCACCATCCCTAAAAACCATTACTACTACTACTACTACTACTACTACTACTACTACTACTACTACTACTACTACTACCACTACTACCACCACTACTA
>BLXT01007988.1:1095340-1113247 GCA_019648995.1 Plakobranchus ocellatus
CCCCCCCCCCCCCCCCCCAACCCCCTGCCAAAAAAAAAAAAGAAAAATTGTTTTTCAAGCAATGCTAGCATTTTACCTGTGGAGAGAATGGGTGTATAGCCTTTTAGAATTTTCTTATCAATGTTAACGGTTCATCACTGCTCATTGAAAAAATTCACAAATACAAAAATGAATATCTTGTTAATGCCACTTTTCATTACCATTAAACTCAAAAAAATTTTTTTATTCTTTTTTTAATAAAATGATTACCATATTCTCTCTCTATCAAGTCCTCCAGATTAATGCAACAGCTAGAAGAATTTGCTGACAACCATGGTGTTGGAGTTGGTGCTCTCAAAAATGTTTTCAAAAGTTTGGTTTATTTGCCTAATGGTAATTATCAAAATGGAACTGGCTACTTGAACTGCTTTTTTTAAAAAAAGAATTATTTCATTTGAAACTTAACACTTTTTTAAATTTACCTTGATAAATAAAATATGCCGTTACATAGTGTCCATTGTCTTTACTATTATATTTGTTATTGAAGTCTGTGCTTACAAATATTCATCTTCAGGCATGTGGAGGGTTAGAAAGTAAAAATTGACAACCAGCATACCTTGAAACTGTCACTACAGTAACCGACTTAACTTTAAACCACTATCGAATGGTGGCGGCATTCATTAGCTGGACCTATAATTAGGACTCCGACTAGATGCTCTCACTATCCAGGGAAGGTACAATGTTAATGCTTGCTATAGTTGAAAATTTCTTGAGCCTAGTGATCCCTGATTTTAGAACAAAATACATTAAAAAAAAAAAAAACAACTTCTTTTTAAGATTACTGCAACATATTTTTTTTAAATTGTCCTCAGCTGCACTTAAAAAAAGTCTAACTGCTTCACAACTTCAAGAGGATTTTCAAAATTTAGGTGAGAAAATTATTTTGTGTGATAATAGATACTGTGGAAGGGGAATGAATGTAAGTGATTCTTTTTTAAACCTTAAACAGCAAAAAAAAATGTAATTAATTCTCTGTCTTCCTTTATACTGAATGAATTTGAGATGAATGGGGTTGTACCCTTGAAGAAGGCATAACTTACACTCTCAGTCCATCCACCTCTGAAGTAAACACTGGCATGAGAATAGTTGTATCACAGTAGAAATATGTGTTGAATAAATTTTACACCTGTCTAAATATTAGTGGAATGACTTCTGTATTTCTCAAACTTAATAAGGAAAAAAGTGCAGTGTCAGAGAGTGCTTCAGTAACAAAAAAAGAAGGCTTCCTAATCCTATCATCATTCTTTTTTTTTTTTTTCCAACATGCTCTTGTAATAGGATTGTCTGGGGCGAAGGCAGCATCAGTTGCTCAGCAGTTTGAGGCTAACCTTTTGTCTCTGTCTCGAGGAGCTCTAGGTCAAACACTCATGGTCAATCAGTTGGTGGACATTGAGTGGAAGTTTGGAGGTATGTCTCTGTCACATTGAAATGTAATTATACCATGTGTGGTGTTCTTCTTTATTATGTAATCGCAATTGGTGTAGTAATGTAACTTGAATGTGTGCAATAAAAAAAAAAGGAAAAGATGTTGAACAGAACAATAGATAAGACCTGTACACTCAACTTTCGAATTGACCATGGGTTTTCATATTTAAATGCACACTGAAAACAGTTCAATCCATTAGTAATCTTTAGCTATGATTATACATTCTACCATCCTGTGGTCTGTGTTTGCCAGATGCATTCTTTACAAAAAAAATTAAGCTATCCTTGGCTTGGCTTAATAAATAAAGTATTGAAACCAGGGATGCCAGTGGCCTCTGACAAAAAAGCAGGAAACTTGTATAGTTATAAAAAGTTTTCTCAAACTGCTATCCCTGTGAAACAAAATCTTATTGAGAAAGAGGTAATGGTTCAGAGATTTAATTTCTACTAGATCTTTATGTACATATTTCGGGATCTTAAATTTTCTCTATAATGTGGTCTCCATCTCTCTTTCTGTAATATAAATGCATAGAACTATTAAAAAATCCAAATTTCTAAATGTCGTAAATGTATTGAGGTGTTTGGCTGCCATAGATCTACCTCCAGTTTGCATCTTATGCAAGCCTGAGGCTAAAGTTAGTAATATGTCAGTCATTTTAGATTCCTAAGAATTCATTTGGCAAGACTACTGCATGTGCACTCAAAAAAAAAAGTAAATCGATGAAAGCTAGACTGCTAACCAACCTGTCATATTGTAGTATAACTATTTAATAACAGGAAAATGAAACACAACTTCTAGAGATCACTTCATTTTATTTCTAAATTAATTGATGTTGAAGAAGACCTGATAGTGATAAACAAAAACTCCGCCACCATAAACCTAGATGGTGATCTGAGGTGATAATTTTTTTTCCTTCCAAATTTTAAAAGATTTAATTATTTGTAATTGCTGGTAATTTTTTTTAGCAGTTGACTAAAATTGCCCTCATTTTGTCATTAAAATAGAAAGATGGCTATGAGTCCATATTCGGAAGTCTTTTCATTCATTCAATTGAATTGAATTTTTTTTTTTTTTGGTTTTATGTAATTTTATTTATTTTGGCATCAATGACTGAATTTGGTTGAATATTTACAAGATTTCAATTAGGCATCATAAGAATGGAAGCATGTCTTGTTGCTAGACCAATGCATGTTGTCACGCAAAAGCAGAGGTAAATAAGGCAGTCATAGAAAAATCTCTTATTGATTGGAATAAAAAAAAAGGAGATCCAATAGGTACAATCTGATATTTTCTGCATGAGGACTTTTGCTCATTTCCAGAGAGTTTGAACTATTTGTAAGTTTCAAATGCACTATTTATATTCACAAACCGAAGATATTGTTACTTCAAACATATTATTCCCAAGCAATTCTTATTAAAGAAACTTCACTATTCTTATTTTGATCCTTACTTTTCTTCAGTCACAGCATCTAGTAGTGAGCTGGATAAAGTTGGGAACACTTTTTTGCAGGTATGTTTACATTTAACATCCATAAAATCACTCAAATTTTTCATACTTTGTTTGGGATATTCGTGAAGTGAAGGCAACACTAAGAAATATTACCAATGTTCTGATGATTTAAACTTTTGATAAAAAGTTATTAGGGAATTGATATTTGCTTGTTTAACATGACTAGCATAGATACAGAAAGAATGCTACTGACTTCTGGAAGTTGGATTGCTGTGGTTACAATCTTATAGAAGAGCAACATAACAGAAGCTTAAGAGAAGAAACCTCCCATAGGCAAGAGCTTCTCCAGGACCTCCTGACATTCTAAGATGGCCGAATCATACAAAAGCTATTTATTGCAAATTTTATTTCATTCTGATTAGAAAGGAATTGGGTAATTAAAATTATCTGCCTATTTTTTTTTAATGGTTATCTCCTTTGTGAAGAAGACATGCATGTTTCAATTTTTGCATGTTGTTCTTCTCCATGGCACCTTTGTTAGTGTTATCTTTGTTATGAGTAGATCTTTTTGAGGAAAGGGCTTTGACCTTTATCTAGTTATCAGGTATATAAAAGACATTTTAACATTTGACTAATGAGCATAATTTTCAAATCATTCCAGTTGATGATTTTGAATGTAAAAAACAAATTTTAGAAAGGAATTCATCATTACTTGCATTTCACTGACAGTTTAACTTCTTAAAGGAAATCATAAGATCCATTTATGTATGAAAGAAATCATCTTTTCTCTGTTTCTTGTTTAGATGAAACTTGTGATCAACACCGGCAATGGCACAAAAGATGTCTTCTTAGGTGAGAATTATAATTTAAAAGGAGAAATCGATTTTTATCACTATTTAGCCTTAACTCTTTATCTACATGTGGAGAGATGTGTTAACATTCTACAATATCTCTTGCAAAACAAAGGTTGAAAGGTCTCCCCCCCCCCCCCTTATTTTTTTTATAGCAATTCATTCCTACTGTCTTTTATATTCTAGGAATCAGATTTATTTTGCAGTGAATCCATGCTCTGTTTTCTACAGATGCAAATAAAATTAGGCCTTGCATTGGTATGTTTTAATGCTAAGCATTTCAATAATTATACAAGGCTTCAAGAGGCAGGTACAATTTTAAGGGCAAAGTCTTGTACTGTAGGGATAGTTGAAATCATTGCACATCCTTTAGGCAAAAAAAAATAGTTACTGTATTGATTTTTGAGACAAAAACTAAAAATAAAAAGGGACATTACAAATGTTTTCCCGCTTTCCTTTCTTTGATGCACACAAATACATTTTAAAGCTTTTAACACACCAGTTACCAGTGCAAACTTGAATCAATGTAATCAATGTAGCTATCAATATTGTAAATGCAATGAGGTGAAAAAAAAAAAAAGCATTTTAGAGAAAATATCGCATATTTACTTATTATGGACTTTTTAGGAAATCGCTCTAGATTTAATTTTATCTTTTGTTCTTATTTCAGAGCTCACTCTACCACAGTTTTACTCATTTTTGCATGAAATGGAGCGAGCTAAAAATAGCTTAGAATTTTTAGGATAAATTTTTGTAGAGTTGTGAATAAAGTCTTCATTAATTTACTTAAAATTACATCTAGTTTTCAAGGTTTTATTTTTTTTCCAGGAATAAAAACTGGAGAATACCTTGACAGATATTCTTCAAATTGCACTATAAACTTTAATATTCATAGTATAACTAATTTTATCATTTTGGCCAACTTACTTAGTGTTGAATCTTGAAATTCATGAAGAAACCTGTGCATTAAAAACTTATACAAGTATTTAATACCATTTGACCACTCTCAGCACTTCTTATTTTATCCGCTTGTAGAGAAATAATCTTGCAATGAGTCCTTTCACCCTGATTTCTGCTTCTTGTTTTTTCACCATGATGTTTCATTCATGCCTTGTTAACTATGTTTGGTGAAACATAAAAAACAGTTTTGCCTTGCTTTGATTAGGGCTAGTGTTTTAAAACCTACCATTACAATATCTATTATTTGCAAAACTGTGGTACAATCTTGTGTTGCTTATTCTTTTTAAGATTGTGAAAACTGAATGATTGCAATTTTTATGATATCTTGTGAAAATGACAAATGAAGGCAGACTGTGCTTGTGAAAGTTTGATATTAAGACCCTTTGCATTGACAAAATGTGTGTGAAAAGTAATGGTACTTAGAATGTATGCTGTAATGGGTTTAATTTATAACACAAAGCTCTTGTGGCTGGAGATGGAATGTATGAGTGGGTCTGAATATCGTGCACAAAACTATCATGTTTTTAAACAATAAACATATGTTGTTGTGAAAACCTTGATAAATAGTTCTTTCAATGAATTGCCTTGTGTTCATATTTATCAACATACCTTTGGATTAAAAGGAAAAAAAATCAAACCACATAGGTAAAAATGAAAGTTATATATAGTATGTAGTGTTTGTTACAGCCTCTCCTGAATATTTCATTTTTTATTCCATGGTCCCTGATATATGGCCAATTTTATGTTACTATGTAAAGAAAACTTAACCTTTTGAGCCCCAACAACTGGTAAACTGGTTGTGACAAAATGTATTAGAGCAACTAGCCACAGTTCACCAGTGACCAAATCTACATCATTATTGTGACTGCAGCACTTGGTCGTCAGTGAACTGGTAGCTAGGTAACAGAGTGCACACCAGGTGTCTGTCACTGAGAATTTCATTTTTTGCACAATTTTGTCACGTTTTAATTTGTTATATCTCATCACTGAGTGATTGGAACCACAAACTTGACATTTACAAATAAAGCTGAAATTTTCCATTTTTATGGCGCCATAAAAAGTTTACAAGAAAAACATGACAAAACATAAATAGTGACCCTTGAACCAAAGGACATAAAAATGCCTAACAGCCATTTTTAAGAACAGAAAGTTCTAACCAAATTAACTAAGGTGGATAGAATAAAAAAAACTTGGTATGTAAATCATGGTCAGATATATGTGTTTTATAGCTTGAATAGATTAGTTTTATTGAATACTCTATAAGATATGAGCATGAATGAAAAGTGAGGCAGGTCTTAATAGGTATATGTGAGATTAGAATAGAGAGAGGAAATGATTGAAAAAAAAACAAACGAATTCCAATGTGCATAATCTTGTTATGTATTGTTGAATAAATGAGTGAAAGAAAAGAAGACTATATCATATAAAATGTATTTTGACGACCTTCTCTAAAGGTGAGCCAGAGATATGTTCATGATTTTTCAGCTCACCACATGCATTTATTATGTCTCACAAACCATAGTTTCTGTTAAAATTGGAAAGCAAAAAAGTTTGAGGAACCAGTTATAAAAACACAATGAATGAAATGGCATAGAAAAACAATAGATTAAAAAAATTAATGATTTGGAGGAACCCCTTTGATCTAATCATGTTCAACTGTAAGTCTATGTCCTTTGAACCTTACTTGAATTTTTATAAAACAACAGAGATGAAATGAAACAAGAACAACAACAACAATGCAAAAAGAAAATTAAAAATTAAAACACACACGAATTGTACGACACAACAGAGATGAAATGAATATAACGAAAAAAATTTAATCCACATAAATTTGTTGACGAAATAGAATCATACACAAAAAAAACCCCTTTCTTTTTAATATACACCACTGAACTTAAATGTTACACAATATAATCAATAAAGATCACATTGACTTGCATTTTTACTTTTTGTTTTGGATACTAGTTATATATACATTTTTTTCAACTTAAGTGCTCTCAAGAAAATTGTTAGAAAAATCAAATGAAAATTACCAAGTAATTCTTGTGGACCTTAGTACTACATTTCACTTCTTTTCATCTCTATTTGACTTAAATATCCTAAAATCTATTTTTTCAAAAATAATTTTCATTTTTTGAAAAGAATGTTCATGTATATGAAAAATGACTTGAGCCCAAAGCAGGTTCCAATGGAATGATTCTACTCTTTAATTCACAAGTCTCGTGAAGATTAAACTTTTGGAGTCCATTTTTTTTTTTATAGATTACAATTAAGTTTTCCCACCTCAAAAAATTTTATTGGTGTAAGCTTTTACAAGGGGCAGAAACTGTGGTCACAGTTTTCTATTAAGAATTCTAATAGGTAACTATTTCTACAATATAATATAATTATAACATACAATAACTACCATTTGTCAATTACTTGAATGGCTACACATTATTATATCATATCTTAAGTCTGCTTATCACACAGTTTTGTTTTATAGGAACAATAACATAAAACAGAAAAGATAAAATGCACTTTTAGGCAGAATTCTCTTTCATGTCACATTCTTAGAAGTATGTTCTGGGGAAACAAGAAGAAGACAGTCCATTTCTAAAGAGATAATAGAAGTTGAAATCATTGCATTTGAACTGGATGAAATTAGATACCAAATGGAAAAGGCACTTCCCTTTATTTTTGACATTTTTTTGTATCATAACCTTCCAATGAACAAATGTGACCACTTTTATTAAGTGTCACTTTTTTTATTATATATTATAAAACAGCTCTTGAAGAAAAAGAAAATGATTTTTAGAAATTTTTTTTTTCTTTCTTCTTATACTTCTTTCATTCTACTTTGTGGAAAGAAAAAAAAAGCCAAATCTTGATAATCTTCACACTTATGATAAAATTTTCCTTTGCATCATTAAAAATTTGATAAATTGTCATATTAGAAAAATCTTGTTGAATGGTTGCGGCAATTTAATGTTATGTTTGCAATGAATTTGATGTTTTTCAAACACACAGAGTTGACTTTCCAATTAAAATCATGACGATATGTGAAATCATCGCTTCATTTAAAAAAAAAAGGTTTTGAAATATTGGTTACAGTTCCCTACATTTTAAATAAAATGCTTTTAAGTATGTGCAAGTCTTGTAGTAATTTCTTTATTATTTTTATATCTTAGACGGCTGTACTATGACAATTTTTTATGGCTTTCCCCCACAAAATTTCTCAATTTGTCGCAAAATTAAACATGGCAATTTCATTTTGACTTTATTGTTAATGTTAGTCAATTTATCATTATAATGAAGGTTTCTGTAGATCAGTAGTAGAAGTCCATTACAATACAACAGTTGAGGTTTTTGGCTCTTTATCACTTTACCCATTACAATACAACACTTGAGGTTTTTGGCTCTTTATCACTTTACCCATTACAATACAACACTTGAGGTTTTTGGCTCTTTATCACTTTACCCATTCCAATATAAAAGTAGAGGTTTTAAGCTTTTACACATCCAATCTAAAAAGAAAAAAAACCTTATTTAAATTTAAAATTAAAAAAAAAAGGGGATAATTGATAAAATTTCTAAATTATCACATTACTAAGGAGAATATTTTTTTTCTTTTTCTTGGAATTTTCTCTTATTTATAAGCTTTCACCAAAAATTACATTATATGGAATTTTCATCTTCCATGCATTTAATACTATTTTGCCTTCCCTCTTGACCGATTAAAAATGTTGAGATGCTGCTATCAAAGAAAATTCTGTGACACTGTGAAAGAGTTTTCATTTTGAGATTTTATCTTAACTAACTTGCTGCTAATTTAAGAATATAACAAAACTCCAATCTCATAGGCACGAATAATTCACCCTGGGCTGCTAGAAACAAGTTGAGTTAAGTTAAAAATTACTTACACACTGTCTTCATCATTGACCAAAGTTGACTCACAGTATATCACCTCCACGGTGCTATCCTAGTTAAAGGATACAAGTATTAGATTTTATGTGAATCTAAGTACTTAAAAGTATTGATTAGAATACACACAAAGAATAGCTGCAAAATTAAATGATGTCAGACAATGATTTAATATGTCTATACGGTGTGAAATAAAATGACTCTTCTGCTCACATATTGTTTAACCCTACGGTGTATGACTTAACATAATTTAGTCATGTTGGGTTAATAGGAAAGGATTTTCAAAGGCAACTTAATTATAGGAATGTCTAAAAAGGAAAAATATAAAGCACTACAAGATTTTCATTCACATTTTTGCTGGCATCTAAATAGACCTATAGCTGTTTAATTCAAAATATCTTTTTTTCTGCTTTTTTTAGAGCTCATATTTGGATTGCTTGTATCTCTATCACAAATAGTAAAAAGAAAAAATGAAAATCTGCAAACGCTATACTGTTCAACAATAATTGTCTTCAGACCAGTCTTATTGAATTGAAAATTAAAAACTCTTTAGATGGTAAGTTTAGAGAATGTAAAACATAGTGACTGATTTTTTCAGTAAGAAAAAAAATTAACTGGAAAAGATTGAGCCTTCACAAGTACAACTGATATCTTGGCCTGGAGCTGGTTAGAGGGCATCACTAATTCTTTGATCTTTAAATAGTATCCCAAAGAACCACTTCTCGTTCACAATCCAAAATGTTGCAAATAAAAACCTCAATTATAACTCCATCCAACTTCAGTGAAATATTTTCCCCATTTAACTATAATGATGGCATCAACAAATACAATGAATGTGATTTTTCAACTCCCATTAAAAAAAATCCTGTTTGGTTTGAGTATTTTTTAAGTTCTGTGTGTTTTATGGATAATGAAGAGATAAATCAGATGAAATTATGTACTTTTTTGCACTTCCTATTTGCATATTTCAATTAAGTAAAATACACTTAAACTGCAGTGCAGGGTGAAAGTTTTCTTTGACTATTTGGGACCTAAGTTATCTTTCAAGCTTTTTTTGGGGGAGAATTCATGGATGCAGAGGTAACTAAAAAGTCATCTTTAGTTCTAAATTGGACCTTATTGCAACAAAACTAAGAGTACAAGCTTTTGAGAACAAGTGAAATGCATTTAATTATAATAATTGTTATGGAAGGGCTTTGAAGAAGAAAACAAGTCTCTCGCCTATGAGGGGCCTTGGTGGCTCAGGGTGAGCAACTCCACTACCAGCTCCCTGGTATGATGGAGGGCCTGAAAGTCTAATATCATCTTGTTGTGGTTAGGAATAGAGTGCAAAACTTACATTAAACATACATATAAAGTGAATTTGAAAAGGCCCAGGAACATAAAATAAGAGAGCTGTCATATTTTTTTCTCTTTTTGAAATTCATTACCTTGGAGGAGTTGCTTGAAGTTTGCAATATCTTCTCAGCTTCTGCAAGTGTTAAATCCAAGAGTTTCCTCCCATTGATCATCATTAGTTGATCTCCAACCTTCATCTTACCTAAAAGAATATAAAACAAGCTTTTTTTTGCATATTACGTTTTTTTCTTTTTCCTTTGCTTCAAAGGGTAGAAGAAAGGAGAGTAAAGAAAGTGCGGCAAAAAATTTATTACTGTAATCCATTCATTGTAATTTAGTGACTAAAGTGAAAAAAAAAAAACCAAACAAAGTTTTCGATGGTTTTGATGTTTTTTCCATATGAATATTCACTTCATCAATACTGTCTCATTTCTATTCCTGTTGTGTTCATTTGATGTTTATAGAATGAAGTTACATTGTTATAGGCTATAACTGTAACCTACTGGTATATAACTGATCAGATATAGTTCATATGCAAAGATAGTGGAAAATGGAGCAGATAACCAGGTTCCCCTCCCCTCCCAATCTTCTTCCCTTCTATCTCTCTTTCTCTTCGTTCTCACCAAGACTATTGATTATGCTACTGTCTTCTCTTGATTTCTTTCCCAAGCCAGATTGAATCTACATCTGTCTCAATCCCTTTACAAGAGAAGAGCGAGAGAGAGACAGAGAGAAAGAGAGAAAGACAGAGAGCGAGAGAGAGAGAGCAAAAGAGGGGGAGAGAGAGAGAGAAAGGGAGAGAGAGAGAGAGAGAGAGAGAGAGAGAGAGAGAGAGAGAGAGAGAGAGAGAGAGAGAGAGAGCAAGAACAAATTTGGGAAAAAAAAATTAAAGGATCTTTTGGGATTATATGAAAATGGCTGTAAAATATATAAAATGAACATAAACAACCACAAATCAAATTGAAAAAAAACTTTCATTAAAACATAAACATGTTTCAATAATTGACGTTGCTTATCAATCACTTAAACAAAGACAAAGGACATTACACATGTAATAAAAGAAAAAAAAGATAAAAAAAAAGAGAAAGTGAGAGTTATTTGAAGTAACTTTGCTTCAAATTTCAAAAAGATTTCATCTTTTGTCCACATTTCCACTATTCGAATAAAAGTTTTTACAAGCAACGCCACTAAAAAAAAAAAGTATGCTTGGTTTGCAAATTTATTGGCATCTTTTTGGAAAAATTTATCAAATTTTGACTTTTTCTTGGCATTTCTTCAGTGTTTGAATTCATAAAAAAAACTGCGTGAACATATAGTAGTGCCCAACTCCACATTAAAAAAAAGCTTTATTACATCTGTCTTTAATTTTTCTTTCTTTTTATAGCTGTGTAAAAGTGTGCCTATATACAAAAATTGGCCCCCAATGTATTATGTATACAGCAATAGCAACATGCAGGGAAGCTTAACCTTACCACTTCTGTAGGCAACTCCATCATCGAACACAAGAGAGACCAGTATTTTTCCTCCAAGAGGAGACCCTGCACCTCCCTCTACAGCCACACCCAAGTTTGATGTCTGAGTTAAACAAATAATAAAAAAAAAATATCATGCAAATAATTGCAGCAGGCGCAAAACGTTTGATATATTTTTCATAAATCATTCTGAAGGCAATAGTTTAAATAAAAATAACATTACAGATAAAAGAGGCTTGGAATAGAAGGAGGACAAATAAACTGGCTAAGAACAGCGCATTGTTAAATTTGTCATACCACACATTAATTTGTGATGGACAAAACATCAAACATTTTTTCAAAATGTTGTAAGATACAACATACAATTTTTCTTTCTCTACCCCCCAGGATGAAACAAAAATATGAAAAAAAAATTTTTTTCACCATTCTTAACATCCACTGAATTCAAAAACCCTTGATTCTATGAGACATTTTGCAACGATTTGGTCTAGAATGTGTGTAAAACCACACCCAGCTTTTTGGAGTCTCTAAATTTTGCATTGAAAATGGAGAACACTGTGAAATATGAAAAGATAATGCTACAACCTCATGCTCACAGTCACATACCCTTTCCAAGCTGACACTCTAATATTTATACAGTCTGTGTCTTCTCACCCTAACAAAGGCATGAAGGTATCAGACATAAACTAAATTGCTGAAACAAGCATGGTAACTAACATAACATGCTTAGTGCCTGTCTTTATTCTGTGAAGAAAATCATACCTCAATTGGCTCTCACACGTTCTTGCAATGTGGAAAGTTATACTTTGTTACAGAGAACAGAGGGAGATGGTAAACATGTTGAGTATGTTATCACGCTTGCTGGTGGCTGTGTAATTTGCACCTCAAAAATATGTGTTTGCATTAATTTTTTTCTTTGAAAAAAATTTAAAAATAAATACAGGTGAGAATGAAATGTAACACGTGAAATGAAAATTGACTGGACCATTACCTTTCTGTAGCTCAAACATTTCAAAAGCCTTCCATTCAGATCTTCAGAAGAAAACTGCAAAGACAAATAGAGGAATTAAAATGTCTGAAACAAAATATCTTTATTGAGATCTCTGAAGTGCAAATGTTGTTTGCATGAAGCTCATAAGACTGACAACATAAGGCATAGGTGGTTACAAATTGATAATCAGCGTCGCAAATTTACTTCCCTCTCAAAATCTAGCACCAAGCTGCTTTATTTAATGCCAAAAGTTGATTATAATTTCAGTTTCAATGAATGAGTTTTGATTTTTCTTCATAATATTGAATTTACTAGAGCCAGCAATTGTCCCAACATATGAGACGCAACCACAGCAAGTCATTGATAATTTACTGTAGATATTTTCAGACTAGAGCTTTGACTGAAACAGATTATACAAATTCCTTCTTTAAACTCACACACTTTTAGACGGAATTGGGATGGAGACAAAACATTCTTTTCAAGATGAAAGTCTACATTGTAGGCTTGTACTTGTATAGTCACAATTCAAAATCTGCTAAACCTAACTTGTAATCATAAATGTATGTTCATAACTCAATCTCCTAAACCTGGCTTGTACCGTATATGTATGTTCATAACTCAAAGTCTTAATTTATTGGAACCTAAAAATTTCTTGATCATTTTCATTGTAGTAGCTTAATTTAATGGAACTAATAATGTACCTAAATTTTTAGGTTCCACACTTAAAATTTAACTCACTGGGCCCTGGTCATTTCAAGGCTCACCAGTGCTTCATAACTGGCCATTTCAGACAGTTTTAAAAAAATTCTAGTGCTTTACTAAATTGTAGTAGAAACTTCATCTATACTGTGCATATTTTGGTATTTCAGGGCTTTACAAATGTGTTAATTTTATTTCTTTTAGTGTTGTGGTTGATTTTTTACGATTTTTTAAAAATACCATGCATTTCCCATTTTCAGAAAGCGTTACCACACAGCAGAGACCCATGAAAAGCAGATCTACAAAATCTATAACCTGAGAAAAATATTACATTTGGAAATAAATTTTGTCACCGAAAATTAAAAATCATTTTATTAAAACTGGTTCTTTAGTCTATATCTAAATCTATCTCAGTCCGAATCATGAAGTCTTTAATTTGACTCTTCACCTTTATGGGTCATTGGCTTGTAAGCAGAGTAGATCTAGAATTACAGAAACCCGATATGACGATTTATTGCCTGATTATCGTAACTAGACCTAGATTTTTTTACTTGAAATTCAAATGTACATTCTAGAAAGTTTCAACCGCAGTCACCTCCTAGAATCTCTAGATCAATATCTAGATCTAGTCTAGATTCTAAATCTAGATCTAGATCTAGATATCTAGGGTTCAATATCGGATGGGCACTTTGGTTTGGGGACAAGATTTTATGTTGAATAAAACTAATATTTTCGAAACGATTGGAAATGGAAATAATTTTCATTTTCATCATCTGATTCCTGCTCATATGGCTCAACATCACCCTCTTCAGCAAACTCAAAAGTATCAAATACGCGGCAAATCGGGTATCACTGTAAAGCTCGGAAACTCACGAAAACTACCAAGAAAACCGGAAGTTTCTACGACGTTGTTAACGTACTTAAAAAAATTCGCAAAGCCATGCCAAACATACTCGACATCAGGGCCCGGGCGCTATAAATAGCATATCGATACCGTTTGACACCAGGGCCCAGTGAGTTAAGGCGTCCAGAATCACTTTTTTTTTTTTTAATCATTGTTACGCCTCATATGATTTTAGTGGCTACAGCAATCTACAAATTCTATCTTTAGCATGTTTTTGAAGCTTAAAACTTTTTTCTCTACAAATGTGGATAGTAAATGAAAAAAGAATGTTCACGCTTTTTCATAAGATTTGCTAAAAAAACTGTATTAACTAGGTTTGCTTTGATGTTATGTTTAAATCATATGACTAATAATGGATGTAATAAAGGCTGGTACCAGCAAAGTCTAAATATGATAAACAGAACAAACTATATCTGCCTTTTGCACCTTTTGATAGATCCGTGCAGGCACTCTGTCTGTCCAGCCAAACTCTCCTTCAAGTTCCAGCAGTCTGGGGGAGTTGCTGGCCTTGCCACTGCCCTCTAGGCGGCGCTGCTCTAGTTTGGCTGCTGCTGCCCCACCAAGAGGAGAAGACTGTTGCTCAAAGTTGTCCCTGTAACAGTAGAATTGATGATAAATCATTTCAATATGTCAAGTGCTGAAATATTTACGTATCAATTTGCTCTGAGAAATATAAATCTTCCGACAGATATCGCCAAAATTGACTTGCAACATATCCTTCCACTGTTCTATCCAGGTTGAAGGACATACAAATCTTATCAATAAGCTTTAAAATATATCAAAACAGCAACTTTTCTGCAGCGGTTGACATCACTAAATTTTGATAACAAGTGAACATATTAGAAATAGACACATGGTATATTCTTTAACACAAAATATTAGGTTAACCGATTTGAGGAGCCAACAAAAAATCCACAAATGCAGACAAATCTGAAAAACAATGATTCCTACGTTTTAACAATCAGAAGTTCACATACTTTTAATTTTAAAAACCCTTTTTTTTCTCTCAATAGGCTTAAGAAAGAGAACATTCCAGAAAATTGCAATTCATAATCCTGCAGCATCAACTGAATTGAAGTAAACAGAAAAATTAAGCAAGTTCTGTTAAAAAAATAGATGGCAGCAATAACTTCTTTTCAGCTATATTTAATTATATATCGACGGTGAAAGTCGCATACCGTGTAAGTCCAAAAATAGTAACAGACTTTTTTTCATTTCATCTTAATCTTGTTGGCGCAATGTATCTTCTGACTTGTTTTCGTGACAAAATAACAGATAGAAAGGGGCGAAATTCAAGATAGAACAATACGTGTATCTTGGTTGGATCTCCTGCTTAACACCTACAAACTGTGTAAGTCAGCTTGTTGGATTTCTGACTTACACGGAATGCGACTTTCACCGTCGATATCCAATATAACATCACGTAAAAATTTCAGTTAAAGATCGACAACTGAAAGGCAAGAATAATATTAATATACTAAAATTTTCTTTTCCCTATGATTACATTCTGATTGAAAGATTTGACACAACAGAGGTACCTACATACACTTCCTCACATTTTTTACACTGATCAAATTTACCCATATCGGTGTCCTGACCCAGTTGACTTGTCAATAAGTAAGGTTGTCACATGAACCTGGGCCGAGGTGCTTATCACAGAACCAGACGACATTGATGAAGAGGGACTTGGACGGGATGCTCTCAAGTCTAAAAAAAAAACAAAACAAAAAGACGGTGAAGACTGTGTATAACCATTCTCTCTACCAAACTTGAATTGCTTGAATATTATTTCAAAAGATTTTAAAAACGAATGAAATGACTTGGAAAGCCCGTTTAAAAAAAACAAAAAAAATTAAAAAGAAACAAAAAAAAATTCTTACTTGATTCTTTTCCTCTTGTTAGGATAATGTCAAAATCAGTCCTTCATAAAAATTATCATTTTTGTTATAATAATTAATAGAAGAACAAGGATAATAAATATTGCAACGAAGAATGCTGAAGGAAAAAAATAAGTTTAGACTTACTCAGTTGATGCTGTATTATCTGGCCTTCGTCCAACTGCTCATCATTGGCATGATGGTAAAATACCCTATAAACAAAATTAATTGTAATAAAAAAAGATAAGAATTAATGAAACATATAAGTGTGACATATATCTACAGTGACAGTAGCTATGCTGACTTAGGATAATATATTTTGTGTACAAACACCACTAAAATGAGACATTACGTGAAAAAATTGGCCATTTTAGAAAATGTATATGTCCTGGATAGCATCTTTAACAGATTTTAATCTGTATCAAACAGTGCAAGGTTTTCTTATGGGGATAGGAGGACATTGGTGGCACAGTGGATGGGAAACACGCCCTGAGATCTGGAAAAACCCCTTCTGTTGCGGTTTGAGCCCTCCTGCCACCAGTGCCCTGGCCCAACGGAAGGCCTAGAAACCTATCAATACATTGTTGTCGACTAGCTACACACAAAGAATCTCCAACTATTTGGAGAGAATCTGGATGGAAAAGTTGATAATTATGGCATATCTACTTATAGTTATAAGCCATGTCCCTGCCTTGTGAAACACACATCTCTCTTTGAGGTGATGCTGCACAATTGTATGAAAGGAAAAATACAAACCCAAAATTTAAACCTCTGAACTTATGTGATTCAAGGTTTAAAATGTAAATATGTCGTCAAGCTTTCTGAGAGTTATAAAACTGATAAGCTTGAGATCACACCTGGTTTTTTTCTTTTTACATTATATATCATTTGCATTTGACAAATTCATAACATTGAAAACAAAAAAGTTTGAAAAAATATGGGCATCTGTATAAGTATTGAAGAAATGAAAGTAAAAGAACTGATGAAACCTGAACTATAACAAAAACAAAACAAAAAAAATCAGGCTTACACGAAACCCATACAAAACATTAATATTTGAGAAGGTTTGTTAGTTAATGTATAAAAGAATTAGAAAATACAAAGGGATTTTCTATTGCACAGACTACATTGCACAGTGAAGAACTATGCAATAAATTTGCTTAGAAATAAATAAGAGCATAATTTTTATAAAGCATCGAGTGCGGTAATAATTTCACAAAACTAATCCAAAAAAACAACAACAAACCAATTAATATACATATATATGAGTAAATTTTTTTTCATGAAACTAGAGTTAGTATTATTAGTACCAATGACAAAACAACCTCTAAAAAAAAACCAAAGTTTAAAAAAAAAATCACAGCAAAAACTCTATGTCCAATTTAAGCCTTAAAAACTAAAATAAATATGCATCTAATCATAACACACAAATTCTGCAACATAAATTTTACAATCAAATAATTTACAAACTACATTATGCCCATTGGAAAGAAAAGATCATAATGGAGAAAGCGTCTAGATATGTAACACATGTAGAGCCTCAGACTAAACCTTCTTTCCATGTTGAATGCTGGCTTCAGCTGTCCATGAACTTGAAGATGTCTCGCAGTCAAAGAAAACCTCTCGAAAGGGTTGGAAAAGTGAGCTCTCTCCATCCCGTGTTCTAAAGCAGCTCATTGAAACATCACAGCCATTCCACTCAAACTGGATCACACATTTGCACACACCCCCACACTCTCTCTCTCTCTCGATTGTACAAATAATTATTTATACTACTCAAACTGAAGCACACATTTGCACACACACACACTCTCTCTCTCTCTCTCGATTGTACAAATAATTATTTATACTACTCAAACTGGATCACACATTTGCACACACATTCTCTCTCTCTCTCTCTCGATTGTACAAATAATTATTTATACTACTCAAACTGAAGCACACATTTGCACACACACACTCTCTCTCTCTCTCGATTGTACAAATAATTATTTATA
>BLXT01007988.1:1141020-1163496 GCA_019648995.1 Plakobranchus ocellatus
TATATATATATATATATATATATATATATATATATATATATATATATATATATATAATATATATATATATATGTTTATATATAGTCATTTATTGCACACTCACTGTATTTTTCATGATAAATTATCCACACAGTAAAATATACAATTCTTTTCATAGAACCTACACAGCCTTTATTGACCTAGTGGTATAGTTCAGAAAGCCAGCATGGCGCGAAAACCATGAATACAGGTGTATCTAGCATATGCAAGCTGGTTTACCTAAGCCTGTGGTTGCATCATTTGTTTAGCAAGCAACATCGAAAGACCTATAACCCTTTTCTAAAATGCAAAGTGCCTGACTGCCTAGGTGTCGTCCTCATTGGTACCTTCAGAATTCACATTATATTAATTTTGTCAGAGCACACCGTCCTATTGACACAAAGCCACAAATCTGACTTCAGCAGCAGAGGCTCTGCCACAAAATGGAACTGACAACCCAAGGGTTCCTTAAGAGATTGTTGATAGCATGAGCAAAAAGAAAGTTGACCTGTGAAGAAGTGGGTGACATATTCGAGATAACTCAGCACACAAAGAAATACCGTGAGGTGCTACAAGAGTACAAACAAGACTCATGTAGGACAAACTGGTCATATCAGCCGATCTCCAAAATGTGGTCAAGCTGATTCGTATGGATGAATCAAAAGCGGCCATTTACTGCAGTCTCCAGAGGCAGGCTGAATTTCACCGCTTTGTGGAACGAAGGTAGTTCATGGGTAGGGATGAGGACATTTCCATCGCTTTTTTGATGGAAGTGCGGGATGAGATTGAGATTGTGTTGTGATTAGATAACTGCAGTAGACAAAACAAGAATTGGACCTTAATTTCAATGCTCGTCATGTTGGTGAACAGTGATGAGATACAAGCAAATAAAATAAGTCTGAAATTCTTCGAGCCAGCACATACTTTTATGTCGACTGTCACATGCCATTCAATATCAAAGGGGAAATGAAACGCTTTGGAAACGTTTATGATTTCAACGACTTCAAGTCTTGTTTGCGGAAGACAAAATGCATTCCTATCATCATGAAACCTCAAGAGTTTCGAGCCTGTCAGTCGGGTGTGAGCCACCATACGCCCAACAGACTGCCAGAAAGAACCAAGCTAGCATCCATGGTCCAGGTTATCTTTTGGCGAGTACGTGAAAACCTGCTTTTCAAGATATCTTGAGAGGGAGCCTCAGATCGAACCAAATAGTCGGTCACAACCATGAGGTGTGCATCCAAAGAAGAATGATATCGTCAACAAACTGCTACCTCTCATACCAACAACAAGGCAGGCGTTCTGGAATAAGTTGCCCGTGAATACGCGCAGCAAGGATCTTGCCACTGATTATGAATAAGCGTTATAGTCCAGAGACAATCGGATTACGTTATCTCTTGATTTAGTATGAATGTCTGTACTTGGATGTATAATGTTTATGTCAAGCAAGTAGCTTTCTAAGGACATTGACTTTATTTGAATGTGAATCCAATTGAAACAAAAACCGAAGCTCTTACTTTATTCACAAGAACATGTACTGGCCAAACATTTAAAACATTGTTCCGACTTCTGATGTCTCCTTATCTATACAGTAATTTACAGATCGAAAGAAATAATCACACACTCTACCTCTGAATCTCAGGCAAGTAGCAAGACACGCATTCTGGCACAATCCAGCTACAAAAACTCATGACGTGAGAGTAATAGATATATAGATCAATTTGTTACTTCTTTGCTTTATCATGTCATGGTTTGTTGTAGTGATTTTACTTTAAATTAAAAAACTGCGATAACAAAAGCTCTAGAAAGCCGTTAATCATTTCATTTTCATGACCGATTTCGCAAGGTATAAAGTCACAATTTAATTCTTAGTTACCTTCGACTTTTTGGGACATTACATGCTCAATGCTGCATATTTATCATATTTTACTACACACATGAACATCGCTTTTCGAAATGTATTGCTTTAAGCCATGTATGCTTAATTTTGCAGTTGGTTGAAACTCAAAAACAGTCATTTCAGCTGTTTTTGTTGATAGATTGTATCGCATTTTTCTGAACATATTTTATCACGAGAAAAACAGTAAATGACACATACTGTATTTTTCATAATCCATCAACTTTCAACATTATTTTTAAGAGTACAGGCCTGACGATGGTGCCTATTTTAGGCATGATTTCAAATAAAACAGCGTGAAAAGTTGGATCAATAAAAAACCAAAAACATACTTAAGTTTAGAGAAGATTGAAGAAAAATTATGGTTTCTATACGAAAACTCAGTTAATCGGCTCTCCTGAAAATTTTGTAAATCATCATATACTGTATTCTTAAAAATCATGGCAGATTTCTTAAAAATAATAGGAGGATAGAAGTAAGTTGGAAGACAATGAATGAGCAATATATCTCTGTCTCTTTTTGCGCTCTTTCGTTATTCATCCTCTCTCTATCTCTTTCTCTCTCTCTTCGCCTATTCCTTTACCCTCTCAATAAAGATGTTTTCGCTCTCCCAAATGGAAAAATTGAAAAGCTATCCCTTGTCCAGCAAGCCTTACCTCTTTCACCCGATTCAAATGGATTTGTTTCATCCGTAATATAGTCTGTCCCTACATCTAATCCACTTACTGTCTTTTTCCCTTGCCTCCCCCGTCCCCCTCACACACACACACACACAAGGAAGAGATAAAAGAGGAAAGAGGCATGGGGAGATGAACATCAAGCATGATATATGTGTATATAGACAGGATGAGGGTGAGGTATATTAGAAGGGACAGATTTGTCGAGAATCGGACGTCAGAACGGGCATTTTCACTTTCTCTTTACTCATTAACGGAAAGAGCTAAAAATAAGCGGTTTTCTTTACAGAAGAGCTCCAGTCTCGCAAAATTTGCATAATTATATTCAAGTAACGTTGACCCCGAGACTTCGTTACTATCGGCGATAGTAAACAACGAGGCAATGGAGGACGCTTTAGGTCGCATTCGGTCGCATTAGGTTGGAGGGGTGTATGTCGCATTCGGTCGCATTCGGCTGGACCGGGCGATGTCGCATTAGGGCGCATTAGGTTGGAAAGGGTTAAAGTTTTTCAATCGTTTTACCTATATAGTTTTCATGGCTTCTATGGTCAAAAGTTGTCCACACACTACATTTTTTTTGTCACAACTACTGCAACCATCTGCTGCTATTAAAAGACGTGGAAGAAAAGGTGCGTCATGAAAATCAATTGAATTATTCCGGAAACAGCTCAACACTTTATTCTTCACTTTACATTTCGTATCATATTGAAATAATTAAACGTATATTACAATATGAAAAATAAAACGTGTCGTTTGTCAAGCTTTTTATAGGAGTAAACCAAACTATGCCAAAAGTGCTTCGAAAAATTGTATGTGTGTTTTTGGTGTCGCTCACTGTGAGAAAAGTCATGCGGCAAATATGGATTAATACTTCAGATATCTCTCAACATTTTCCCCAACAAAACAAACGTATTCAAACATGTGCGCCATTTTTTGTTGAACAAACTCAAAATATATGAATACTTAAAAAATACACTAGTAAAAAAAAAAAACGACAGGCATTTTTCTTTATGTTTTATCGCAATCTACTCTCTCCAAAGTTGGTACTAAAATTACAGACGCTTGATTTTTAGTTTGAGGTGAATTATTTCAAAATCCATTGACATTCGCTTTTCTGGGAAAATTCAAATTTTATTCGAACTTGTATTAGACAGGTTAAAAAAAAAAACTGATGTTCTTTTACTGTCAAATTCAACTTAAAACTTTACCATGCCTTGCATAGAAAGTAACGTATACCAGACATGCATAGAGACAAGGTCGGCTTTTACCATATTCTTCATATACATTTACCCTGAACAGGTAAAGTCGCCATGAAACACTGAAACTTAAAAAGTGAGAATTAGGAGAGAATTTAATTACAGAGCAAACAAACAACCAAAAAAGCTAATGATTTTTATTTCATTTCCATCACACCCAAAGACAGGGATAGAAAAATAAATAAAAAAAAGAGCATGCTTAATAAAACAAATTATGCGTAGATTCTTTCAAAAAGCCTTTCGCCGCATATTTCTAGTACTTTCTGTAGTAGGCCTTTTCATGATGATAATGAAAGTATACTAGTTGCTGACTAACCCATTCTACGATCGGCACTGGTGAATGAAACCGCGACATCGTTACTCTTAAGAGGAAGCAAAGAGAGAGAGAGGGAGAAAGAGAGAGAGAGAGAGAGAGAAAAAGAGAGAAAGCCAGAGAGAGAGAGAGAGACACACACACACACACACACATATATATATATATATATTTTTATATATATAAAAAATATATATATATATTTATAGTATTTATAGAGAGAGAAAGAGAGAGATAGCGAGAGAGAGAGAGAGAGAGAGAGAGACAGAGAGAGAAAGTCAGGTTCGTAGAATGGGTTATTCAGCAACAAGTATTGCATTATCATTATCATCATGAATAGCCGGCCTACTAGAAATGTGCGGTGAAAGGCTTTTTGAAAAGATGTAATTAACAATTTACTCATCAAACATGCTTAATTTTATTTTTTCATCATGGTCTTTGGGGTATGATATATTGTAAAAATGAAATTAAATTCATTGCTTTTTTTGGGGTTCCTTGTTTGTTTGTTCCTTAATTGCAATCCCTCGCAATTTTCCCTCTTTGAATTTGTGTATTTCATGGCAACTTCACCTTTTTCTTTTGGTTTTATCCTTGCCCCTAACCGTTCAGGAGCACAAATATCCTTCGATTTTCTTTCTCTCATATACGAAAACACTCTTCTTGCTCTCTCTATCTCTGTCTCTCTTTATCCCTCTCCCTTTTTAACATTCACACATTATGGTAACATTTAAGTTGCTTAAAGGTCCTTATAGTCATTATTGCTTATAGATATCTTTTCTGTTCGATTGAAAGTCAGAAAATAAAAGGACAACAATATATTTCATTGCGATTATCAAAGTTGAATGCGGACTGGAGTGCACGAAAATTCATGATATTCTTTTTTTATGTTTAACCCATGATGTCTTTGATGAATGAAATTTAAAATTCTCTAGTATTTTGTCTCACACGAAAAATAAAAGCCTAGTTGATTTTGAAACGCGGAAAATAAAAGAGCAAAAATATTTTTTTGATTGCGATTATCAAAGCTGCACTACTCTGAATGCACGAAAGTTCATGATATTCTCAATCTCATTTTGCGGCTTTGGGAAGTGAAATTGAAAATGCTCTATACAGTGGTTAGAGTGCATACAGTTATTGACATGAAAATTATCTCACACAGAAATAAGAAGCCTAGTTACTCTTCCAATTCAAAACTGGACCGTCCATGTTTTCTTTTTCAACACGTCATCTCCCGTCAGAAGAAACGGCTACTTTGCGCCACTCGAGTGTCATTAGCTTCCATGTCCTCTAGGTCAACATGCCTGCCCCCATCAGCAAGAGCATGGCTTCATTGTGCTATTCCAGTTCCATCAGTTTTGGTTACCTGTGTAGCGTTCCAGTTTTCTTATGAAAGAAAACATGACCAACTCTGTAAGTTTTTGCTTCTTTTTCATTCAAAGCAAAGCGGAATCAGCTTAAATGATTTCTTATGGTGAAAATTGTATTTAAAGTTTGTGATGTACAACTGCATACAGTTTCCTTTTGAATTGCAAGGTAGTGTTTCATAGCAACTGTAGAGTAAGACAGTGTAGAAAATTACGAACTGGATGCAGTCTATTGGTCAGGATAATTATTTGGAGAGTTGCAGGTACTCGACCGTTACAGAATGTGCAGCGTGGCTGACAGCTTGCCCGGTGACGCCACGTAGACTCTATCAATGAGGATGAAGGGTTCGGGGTAAAATAGACATGTAATACCACAAGATTTTTTGCACTCATCGAAACCCGCTAACAAAGAAATGCTTGAACTATTAGTCTATGGTTTAGAAGCCTGCAATGAACGTAAGAAAATTCAAGTCTCTGGCCTGCTGTCGCGTCTCCTTAAAGAGACATAAAACGGGACAAATAAAAATTACATTTAGGTGAAAACAATGCCAATCAAATGTTCTTTTTATTCTGAAATAATTTGTAGGTTTATCTTTTAGATTCATTTCCATAAACAAGAGTGATTTTTTAATTGCCATGTTTGTGTGCTGAGTTTGGTCAAGGTTACCTTGTCTTGATGGAAGATTTGGTAAAGATGTCCCTTGTCTCTTATCGAAAGTTTAGGAAAAGCTTGCCTTATTCATGGACAAGATTTTAGTAAAGCCTGCCTTGTATGTGTGCAAGCTTTGGTAAAAGCGTTATTCTTGCCGCTATACAGGGTTTTGTAAACGTTTATCTTTTACGTGTGCAAGGTTTGATAAAGAACTGCTATTTTGAGTGTGCTAAAAAAAAAAAAAAAAAAAAAAATAGCGCACATGTTTGAATACGTTGGTTTTGTTTGCTTTGTTTTGTTTGGGTTAAATGTTAGCAGACATCTGAAATATCAATCGATATGATTGTGCTGTATGATTTCTCGCACAGTAAACAACACCAAAAGAGTCATATTATTTTTCGAAGCACATTTTTGGCAGAGTTATGTTATACTTCTATAAGAAGCTTGGCAAACAGCACGTTTTATTTTTCCATATTTATATACTTTTAGTTCTTTTCAATTTTATATGAAACGTCAATCAAAAAATAATGTTTTGAAAAGCTTTCCAATTAATAATTCGACAGATTTTCAGGGCGTGCCTATTCTTCCACATCTTTAAATAGAGGCAGGTGGTCGTAGAGTTGTCTATGCTGTAGCTGTTGTGGTCGTGGTAATTGTAGTTATTGTGGTGGTATGCTCAGTATTTTCTTTCCACTGACGTTTTGCCACTGTATTCAAACATTACTGATGAACTTCAATACAATTCCATGCCAGTGTTGTTAGCTTTCAGATAACAAAGGCCTTGCTCTTGTAAAAATTATAGAAACAATGGTTGGCTTATTAACTGTCAAAAATTGCAAATTTCACACCGAATACAAATCATATTTTAAGATTAACACAAAATATTTGGATATATTTTCGTACATGAACTTTTAAAGAGATCCACAAAATATTTGGTTTTAGCAAAACAAAGAAATAAGCCAGATAAACAATTAATACACTAATTGTTCCTCATGTCACGTTACAGAACCTGTTAAATAATTTATCTTCACTTGTTATTCGTCAATTGGTTTAAATGCGTGATTGGGAATGAGTCATATAAGGGAAAAAATTGGGTAATGAACTTGCGGTCACCAAGAAACGCCTGGATTCGTAAAAGTAACGAATAGAAACGTTCTGTAAAAAGCAGAGAAATCAAAACTTTTTTAAGCCCTCTAGCAAAACCCAAAGGAAAAGCGAACTTTCAAAAAATTGCTTTTCCGAGCTATCGTGGAATCTACTGTTCAAATATAACATAGGCACACACACACACACACACACACACATGTGAAGAATAGAGAAAACTCCAGTCTCCCTCGCTGCCATGCTGTATCTCAAACTTATTAGGATTCAAAATGTCTAAGAGCAACACAAACCAATGACAAACTATTGAATGCTATATTCTCTGGTGAGCTACGAGAAACACTGTAGAGAATAGCTACAAAGTCAGCCATTGAAAGCAAGATTGAAGTATTGGCAAAAAAAAAAAAAAAAAAAAACCATTCAAGTTTAATTCGGGTTCATTTTTATACTCATTCTGAGTGTGGTTCGATGCAATATCTATTGTAAAGCCCAGACAGTTGCGAGAACTAACCTGTACTATCTCTAATTAGTTAAGCTATTTTAAGTGGTAACTTCATTGCATTTCAGAAAATTTTTGCGTCGATTTTCGCTTTGGATATACTTTGGGTTTTATTCACCGTATTTTGAGCAAGTAAGTCAGATATGATTTCATACAAATTAGACAGATTATATTGCGGAAAAATAAAAAAAAAATAGTAATACTGTTTATGTGGTTTGCCTTCAGAAGTATGTCTTTTCTTTTTCAGTTCATTTGAACGGTCAAATATGCTTTAAAGGATTAATCTCCAACATGAGAACTGTTTACTGAGAATTTGCTGATCCTGGTTTAAATCCTATCTTCTGCAAATGAACTAAAATAAGCCCAAGCAATTTCTTTCATCAGTGACTTGAAACCATTAAAAATCAATATGATCTCAGGCTCCTAGAAGGTTTATAAGTGGTTGACATGCCGGTGCGCATCCTTCAGGGTCCATTCTCAACTCAGATTGGTTTCACCAGCCTTTGTGCCAACATTTTCACAAGCAAACAGGAGTAACCATTATATCAGATAAGTATGACGTAAATCCCCTACCGCCCTTCTCCCTCACCATCTGCTCCTTAACACGCATTCCCCACCAGATGTTGTCTTTAGCGGACAAAGATCCACGCAATTTCATGTTTCCTCCAGTAGCTGTTTCGCCTGTGGCAAAGAACAGACGCTAAATCTAAACCCTGACAAAAACTTTTCATCTTTTCTATCCACTCTGAAGTTTTAACCATTGTTTGAGGAATGGCATCCAAAGTAAGACTTAGTTTGTTTCTTACGAAAATTATATTGCATGATTTAATATTTTGAACTCATGCTTCTTAAAACTTAAGTTTAACATCTTCAAAGCAGTGCGCATTTCACTTTAGTTTTCAAGTATTTTCCCCTCAAGTTAAAAAAAAAAAAACCTTCCGAGTTAAAATGTGAGCATCAACACAAAGTATATCACGCGGTACATATTTTTGCTCAGAGGATATAATCTTTGTGTTGATAAGTGCATTCAATTAAATATAAGCATCATAACTATTACTGGTATGTTGCAATGCGTAAGGAAAAAAGGAAGGACTCTACTGGGGAAAAAAGGCTTTTAAAGCTTGAAACTTTGATATATGTCCTATTTTGAATTTCAAAGTACATTTCTCTTTCGAGAAACCCTTTCCTTAACAGATGATTAAATAAGAAAGTTTTTTCTTGATGAATATCATCAAAGATATGGTCTAGTCAACATGAATACAAACTGGGAGATTTTTAATTTTTTCAGCATACTTGTCTAAATGTAACTTCAGTATTTATGTCATAGCGTCAGCTGTAGGCCCTCGTCTCAATAACGATATTCTTTCAACAAAAAATACGTACACCAAGTTATCAACTGTGAGCAACCACAGAAAATCATTTGAGGTTTCTGAATACAATGCGCTAGAGCCTTTATACATATATGTAAATATTTTTTTAATTTTTTTTGCATTTCCTAAACAAGAGAGAACTACATCACAAATATTATTATTAACGTGCACGTGTTTTTAAGGAATGAGATGGAGACATAATTTTTTTCATAAAAGTGTCATTTGTTTGCTAATTTTACAAGCCTACTAAATAATGAAGATGAAACGTGAATGATTTCCTCCGTTTCTCTCAATGATTATTTAAGTCCATAATAACAACTGCATACTGCCAGGCGAAAACCGAACAGATTCGCATGATATTTGTGAATCACAAATGGTTTATTCTAGATTATTTACTAATGCTTTTTATTTTTATTTCCATGCGTGACAGAATAAGGCTTAGCATATTATTGTTCACTGCCTTATCTGTTTATCATCTTCGCTGGATCTCATTTTAACCTTTTCCTTGTACTCTCTAGAGATTTAGGTACGCTGTTTAGCCAGGCAGAATGTTTAAATTTTAAAAAAAAAAAAAAAAAAAAAAAAAAAAAAAAAAAAATATATATATATATATATATATATATATATATATATATATATATATATTACATAACTATCAAACACAAAAACTAACCAGCGCAGAAATAAAGTGTTTGAAGTGTTCAGAATCATTACAAAGTGAAAAGCTCATGTTTCTCAGTCAGAATCTACAGTTGTCTAAACCCACAAAATTCAATATAAATACGTCTTATCTGAAGAGAACATGGTTCAAGTTAGTTCAAGTCAAATGGAGTCAAAAAATGAGTGAGCTTACTCATGTTTAAATTGTCCATTTGCTTTTTTTTATGCATCAGTCGAACCTTTATTAACCTAGGCCTAGTTTGTCCAAGAAAACGTAAAAAAACAAGATCTGTTCCAATGAAATAGCGCTCTCTAGAATATTACAAGACCTGGGGTGTCGCATCTTTAGAATCAGTCACAGTTCTAGCCATACATTTTTGGGTACCATGCAGCAGACTTAATTCTGTTATATGTTTGTATTTACATAATGCGAAGCCCTAATCTCATGATGTTCTTCAGAAGGCTGTTGGTAGAGAACAAGTAAATTATTGTTGAGTTTTTATGCAGAATGATAATCGTAAATTAAGGCTCGAATATAAAACAAACCTACTCTTCACATTTGTGTTGGCTCAACTGATGTTTTTCAAAGAGATTTAGTAACTCAACCTCAAATATATAAAGTGAATTTAAATCTGTAGACCAGCTCAACGCTTGCACCATTATTGAAAAGACTGTCAAGAATTCTTTGGTACAATAAACAAACAAGAACAAGAACAAGAACAACAAGAACAACAAGAACAACAAGAACAACAAGAACAACAACAACAACAACAACAACAACAACAACAACAACAACAACAACAACAACAACAACAACAACAACAACAACTGCATCAACAATAACAACAACAACAACAACAACAACAACAACAACAACAACAACAACAACAACAACAACAACAACTACAACTACAACAACAATAACAACAGCAACACAGTTTTAACTTCTTACTACTTACTTTATATTCTTTGTGTCGAATTCGGTAAAAATGAGTTTCAGTTATGTGATCCTATATCAAACCAAAAGGAAATCATGAAAAAGATCCCTAGGTCTACTTTCTACACGGATGATCACCATCATCCACTGCCGATCCGTTACAGGAGAGAGAATTTCGGCGAGTGAGAGCCTGTTTGTTTGAGAGGTCGCTATTTCGTTCTATCTAACCACAATGATTATCCGTAGTGTATTGCCCTTTTTTTTTATTTCTTCTCCGTTCCTCGCTCTTTTCCAAAGAGAATACAAGAACTGTATTTTAATGTGAACATGTTATAGTATTGAGGATTACTTTTTAAAACATTTTTCAAATCTTTGTTTAGTTTGAATCAGTAACATGCATTATGAACATCATCATTTCAACGCTCACAGATGCTTTTTTGAAGAAGACCCAAAAAATTAAAAAATGTATCTAGAGAAAAGACGAGAAAAAAGTCATTTTATTTTTTATGTTTTAGTCCATGAGTTTAATTTTTTTTTTTTTTAGAAACAAAACTGATTTTCATTTTTTTTACCAATAGGCTTAAAAATTCTGTTGGGATAATTGTTATTACGCGCACTATATATATACTTTTTTAACATTAGAAATCAACAAAACTTTGGCAATCACTCTCTGAGAGTTCAAAAGTATTTAAATTACTTTAGAAAACTTAAGATGTGAAAAGATGAAATCTGTCGTAAATAAAAACAATAACTGACGTACATCTATAGACCTTATTGTTCTTGAAATTTGTATGGAAAAACACTATCTCTATGAATTGTTATGGCGATATATTATGTCAGTAAAAGCTTTTTGTCTGGTACTCCCTGCACGTTAGCAATGTCTGTAAACTCAAGTGTGGTATCTTTTTTTAGGAAGTAATTATAGAGGTGGAATCCACCTATATAATACAAGGAGTCATTTCATAGGTGGAAGGTTTATATCTACCTCGATTACATACACTGTATAGCTTTCCACCTAAATAATATAGAGTTGGTGGGGTTGTATTATTTGGGTGGATAGATGTTCCACCTCAATAATACACGGGATGGGGGTCTTTCTTATTTAGGTGGAAAGTTCTTGTTTTTACTTCGCTGACCGGATCATTATCCAAGTATCATTTAAAAAAAAAAAATGTGATTTCCCACGAAGCTTATCATTGACATAGAGCTCAATTGAATCTGTGCTTAGATCTAATCCAGCCATTACTTGTTATTCTGAAAAATTATAATTGGCATGGAGCTCAATTGAATCTGTGCTTAGATATAATTAAACCATTACTTGTTATTTTGAAAAGTTATAATTGACATAGAGCTCAGCTGAATCTGCGTTTAGATTTAATCAAACGATTACTTGTTATTCTGAAAAGCTATAATTGACATATAGCTCAGCTGAATCTGCGCTTAGATTTAATCAAACGATTACTTGTTATTCTGAAAAGCTATATTTGACATAGAGCTCAATTGAATCTGTGCTTAGATCTAATCAAGCCATTACTTGTTGTTCTGACTAGGCCTAGATCTAGATCTAAGTGAAAATAGTTGTTGTACTAGAATCTAGATAGATCGAGTGGAATGGTGAATCTTGCTGTTGGAACTGAAGTTTTTGACAAGTACTGCACCTCAACCAATTCAACGTTAGTGGCTAAATGTGCCAAACCTGTTGAATCGCATAATAAAAGAATTTTGTCAGCTAAAGGCAAATATCCTGTGGAATGGCAATATGTGAGCATCACATTTGAATGCAAACATTTTGGCACATACAAAATTACAAAAGCAAGTCGTCTGGAAAAAGGAAAGTGCAAGAGTAGGTAGAGACTGACCTATAATAATATAGATCTTAAATTAAGCCTAGATCTAGATATAAAATCTACATCTAGATCTGCACTATATTCAGTTTCATAATTTTTAATGGGGATCTAGAATTCTAGAAATTGATACTATTTCCAGACAATCGCGATCTAATTTAGAGACTTAGATCTAACCCTAATTTTTAAAACAAAGTGCCTGAGAAAAAAAAAACAAAAAAAAAAAACAACAATTGCTTGCCTCAACTTTCATTTAAACAAATCCAATACTTCTTGTATGCCCGGCATGTGCATTATAAAATTGCAACCCCATCCCTCAACATTGAAATCCTAAAAAAAAATGAACTTAATTAAGCCAAAACACAAATTACAGATCAACAAGCAAAAATAAAAATGTATGGGTTTTAAGGTTTTCAGCATTTACTTTTCAACACTAAAATAAAATAAAAATTATGGAAGTTAAGGGGGATAAAATTTTGTAATTAAAAAAAAAAAAGCTTTGAACATTGAAGTTTTCTTCACTGGGGCTTCTCCTGTCAAAAAATATGTGTAACAAGTTGTAAATAAAGGAATGATTTATCAGAACTAAAGAGAGTTCAGCCGATAAATACCCCATGTCTCATTTAAGCACCGAGTCGCTGACTTAAATAAAGCTCCAGATACTCTTCTAATTCTATAGTACATGTAGTTTAGTACTGAAAAGTAAAAGTCTATCAAACAAGGAGTACTCATCAGAGGCTCTAGGTCTAGAAGTAAAACTTTATAAATAGTAAGGCCCTAACGTAAATCAGTCATCTGGAGTAAAATCGTAAGCGAAGAAAAATAAAATAGGGGCCTAGCAAACAAGAAAAAATCTACCACTAGATCTAGTACTACACAGGAAAGCAATATTTTTTAATAACAATTTGCTTTAGGGTCAAATAATGAGAGTGAGAGACATTTGCACATTGTTACTATATGATAGACCTAGATTAGTTCTATCATTATGGAGATAAACATGCCACCCGATATAGGACTCGAGTCTAGAGGAAAGGGATGTAACACTGGGGTGAAAAACTTTCCACCTCAATAATACAGGGCAAAGGGCTGTGTATTATTTCGGTGGAAAACCTTCCACCTAAATAATGTAGAGCATAGGGGTTTTTATTATTTGGGTGGATTCCACCTCAATAATAGCTGCCCTTTTTTTAACATTGTATGTCACGTATTCTTTGTTAGAAGATGTCGAAATGTTTATAATATTTAGGTACACTATGTTTTTTTTTCAGGTGTACATTGTAGTGAATTGTTTCGTTATTTCTTCTTTGCTTGAAATTTTCGATGGTATATTCATCAACCTAAAATATGTTGTTTTTTTTTTTTTCAGGTGTACGTTGCGGTGATCTGTGTTTTACTTTGTTCTGTTATTTGCATTGTAGATGGATGCAGAAGAAGGCGAATTAATGGTAGGTGTGAATAGAATCTTAAATTACATTTAATAATTATCGTAAATGTTGTTACCAGGAAACTGTCCGACGCGGAGAAAAAGTATAGTGCTTTCGATCGAGAGCTGTTGGCATCCTACAGTGCCGTTAAACACTTCAGGCATTTTTTAGAGGGAAGACCATTCACTCTCTATACCGACCACAAACCTTTGACTTTTGCCTTAAGCAGTGAAACTGATCGATCTCCACGCCAAACAAGATATCTAGCTTTCATCGCAGAATTCACCACTGATATTCGACACATCAAAGGTAAATTCAACGTGGTGGCAGATGCCTTGTCCAGAATCACCACAACTTCCAACGCAGCAGACACAATAAACCTCTGCCCTGTATCTATCTCACATCCCGTGGAGGTCGACTGGACCGACTTCGCCCAACTAGCTAAGGACCAGATCCAGTCTGGAGAAATGGCTTCCTATCGCACAGCCACCACAGGCCTAATCCTCAAGGACATTGATATTGGCCCCTCTACGCTATTCTGTGACACTTCTCTGGGAGTTACGAGGCCAGTGCTACCCGTTTCTTGGACTCGACCTGTTTTCAACAAAATCCACGGTCTGTCTCATCCCGGGGTTAGACCTACACAGAAGGCTATCGCACAACGATTCGTATGGCACGGTATGAAGCGTGACATCCGCCAGTGGTGTAAGGAATGCCCCGATTGTCAGGTTTCCAAAATCCACCGCCATACACACTCCGCACTCACCAAACGTCCCCAACCATCTGATAGATTCCGGAGCCTCCACGTGGACCTTGTAGGCCCTCTTCCTGAAAGTCATGGCATGACTTACCTGTTCACCGTCATCGACCGCTTTTTCAAGATGGCCGGAGGCGGTGCCCCTTCCTGACGCACAAGCTTCCACCTGCGCTACAGCTTTGCTCCATCATTGGGTGGCACGGTTTGGAGTTCCCGAAGATATAACTTCAGACAGAGGGAGACAGTTCACCTCCGCTTTGTGGATCCAGCTTAACAGTCTTCTTGGCATCAACGCCAACACTACCACAGCGTACCACCCACAGGCCAATGGCATGGTAGAACGTTTACATCGCCAGCTCAAGGCATCACTAAAAGCCCGCACGACGAGCTCCAACTGGTTTGATGAACTTCCAATGGTCCTGTTAGGCATTCGCTCATCCTGGCGGGTTGACCCCGGCTGCTCTCCTGCTGAACTTGTGTACGGTTCGACACTGCGCATACCTGGCGAATTCTTACAACCACATGATGCGCGCACTGTTGAACCAGACTTACCATTCCTGAGACATCTCCAACAAACCATGCGTTCTGTTCAACCCCCTACGCCGCAGTTCCACGGGCAACCATCGGTCTACGTTCCTGCCAACCTCGCTCCAGCCAAATTTGTCTATGTGCGCAAAGACTCCCATAAGCATCCTCTCCAGCGTCCTTATGACGGGCCTTATCTCGTTCTGAACAAGAGTGACAAATTTTTCACTGTGGACATTAAAGGGCGTCCAGAGACTATCTCAATTGACCGCCTTAAAGCGGCTTTTGTCACACAGCTGACCACCGCTGGTGACACTGACAGACCACCAGAGCCCCCTTCTGCAGAACCACAGGCAAACTCTCCGCCTCAACCTTTCTTGCCCACCAGTTCCCCTTCAATGGATAATTTAGTGACAAAAACTCGCTCTGGCCGGTCTATCCGTCTCCCTTCAAGGTTTAGGTAGAATTATTCTGTTCCTTATTTCATCGCTTATACAGTTACAAGTGTTTGACTTTGAGACTGTATCCCGCTGGAAGGGGGGTTATGTAGGGACCATTATACATTGCTTATAATTTGTAGACCTAGGACTGCTAGACACTTCCTACTGTGCACGGATAAAAAAACTACACACTACACAGCTGCCTGGGTGACTGAGGACCGGCTTGCTTCGCTGGACAACTGAAGAACTGTGTCTATTTGTTCGTCTGTCTGATTGTTGGATTTTGATCATTAAAGTTATCAAAATATATCGACGTTGCTTTATTGCATCCTAAAATGTTAAAAAAATAATAAGAACAATATAAAATGCCTCAAATTTCTGTACATTGAATATATTTTCTGCACTCCTCAAACCTTTTTCTTCTTATAATTTTGTTTGTTTTCTCATTTCTCTTCCACTTCATCTTTATGCATCTCTCTTCTTCTTTCGGTGTTCCCATTATCAGCCCATTTGTGTTGGTTTGTCCTTGTAAAAACGCAACAATCACAGCTGAATGCTTTAGCTACTCCTACATTTGTAGGTAAAGACTAACTAGTTAGATGGATAGCGTGCCTTAATAATCACAAGTAAGATAAGAGAAATATTTTAATCTTTTAATAGCTGTCTACCTTAGATGAAACTGAAAGGTTTGTTCCTCCACTCAAACCTATTCTCATGTAATTCAATAAAGTTGTTGTGACGGACGCACACAAAAAAAGAAACCACTCTTTCCTATCAATCTTACAACCACCGTAAGATTGTACTTTATTCTATCACACAGTCAATGTTAAGAGAACACATAGAAAATACAACCATTCTTATCGTTGTTTTAATCAAAGACTGTAGAGGATCCACAAGAAACTGCCGATAAGACCACCATCAAGGAGCAGTCTTGAATGCATGTCTTGCGATAGTAAAATGTAGTTCTCAGCTGTATCAGTTTAGCTTAGTGAATGATTTATTACAATATTGATCGATGATTATGTCAATATGAATGTCAGCAATCCAAACTCTCACTGCAAATGCTGGAGTGCTTTGAAATTTAAAGAATGATTCAGAAACATGGCCGGCCCGATCTGGCATTTGTCAAATTTCTTCTTGAATTTGTGCGGTGAATCTCTCTCTCTCTCTCTCCCTCTCTCTCTTCCCTCCTTCTCTCCCTCTCTCTTCTTACCTGTCATTCTTCTTCTTCCTTTCTATCTCTCTTTATCTGTCTCCACCCCTTTTTTGCTCAAACTCGGAAAACCAAAACTGTTGTCCGAAGCGAGTCATAAGAAGTTTAACTAACAAGCAATTACGTCTCGACCCGATAGTTGCTATGGACATGACATGATCAACACAAAGGCAAGACACAGAACATTCTCTTTTCTATGACATGATCAGCACAATGGCAAGACACAGAGCATTCTATTTTCTATGACATGATCAACACAAAGGCAAGAAACAGAACATTCTCACTTCTACGACATGATCAACACAAAGGCAAGACACAGAACATTCTCTTTTCTATGACATCATCAACACAAAGGCAAGACACAGAACATTCTTTTTTCTATGACATGATCAACACAAAGACAAGACACAGAACATTCTCTTTTCTATTCAGTAATCAAATCAAAAGCGACACACAAAAGAATCTCTTTCTTACTAATTCGATCAACGCAAAGTCTCTACACAGAGCACATACTTTCCTGTCTCAGTTCCTCTCGGAAAAAAACTTTGTACATACAGGTGATCTTCACTAGCCACGTTTATATAATATCAATAGTATTGGTTTATGTAAAGTGAAGGAGCCTAATCCATTTTGTTCCCCCCCTGGGAAAACACACAGGATAATCTAACACGCTAGAGATCTAGGATAGTACGGATAGTTCTGTTTAACATGTCATCTCAGCAATAAGTTAAAAAAAAGACTTCGAAACTATTTAAAAGCTTACAGCTGGCTTGTTAAGGTGGACTTATGTCCTTTCTATAGAAAATGGGAGGATGTAATGAGATTTAGAATATCAGGTTATAAATGTTTGCTTGCACGCCTTTTTAAAAATAGAACTTGTTTTTTTCCAAGAAATTATGAAACATTCTACACAACAACAATGACACAGACACATTTCACTCTTTTGTGCATCATAAGAGCTAATGCTAACCAAGTTTATGACTGAATGTGAATGATTTCATAGGAAGGCATTTACACTTGATTTACGTTCATACTGAGTAGTTTGAATTGCAAAATCAGTTTTTCCTTGTTTTCCAGGCTGCGAAAAAGATCACATGATTTATAAAAATGGAAAAACGTTCACATTTTTTTACGCGATGAAACATTGCGTGGTGCAACGCTGCAATGACGGTAACTGGGACACACTAAAACTAGGTAAACAATGCAAATGATGCTGAAAAGTTTCGTGTTGATTTTTTCTTCATGCATTACAGACGTCAGATACTTTCTTTTGTTTTTGTTTTTTTTGTTCGAATAAATCGAAAAATATGACGTTCCGAGAGTTTTGTTGTCTCGCTCGAACCATCACGCAATCTTTTTGATCCTTCACATTGTATGATTTCTCGGCCAGTATAAGTTAAAGTCGTTATTTAAACATGGAAATTCAAACTATTGTGTAAACGGTTGTAATTATTAATTCCACACATGGGTAAGGAAACCGTTCTGAGATGTACAAGGTAATTCTCTATTGTGGAGTTTTATAAATCTGAGCGTGAGCTGATGGCCTTAAAAACTGAGATCATTGTGTTGCGAACGCCAATCTTCACAAAAGTCAAACCTGTTTTCCTAAAAGAGGGTCCATTAAAAGTTAATGAACATTCTTCGATACAACAAGAATAACGAAAGGTGAATGCTCTTAAAATGAATTGGGAAAGATACTGTAGTAGCACGAGTGATTTAAAAGGACAGGATGGGGGCGTTGGGAGGATTGTTTTTTTTTTTTTGTTTTTTTGTTTTTTAATTTAAGAAAAAACTATCTGGTAGTCAGATGTGAGAATATTATTCTAGTTTGTTTGACCATGGAAAATATCTCGTGTATACCCAAACGTCTTTATGTGTTGCAAAACAGATGAGAATGAAAGACAAATAAAAAAAAATACAGCGTGGTTACTTTAAAAAGTGTTGTGAATTTTCATTTATAATATGCCTACCAGATTCACAGGTCTGCTAATGCACTTCTGAAGGGTTCTATGCACGACAGTAATACAGGGATAGGAAAGTAGTAATTTGATGTTAATTTCTCTAATATCCTAGGCAAATGAAGGACAGCATCGTACGTAAAAAAGATAAAAAAAATACGTACTTTCACTTTTTGTTGTTTCGAGAAATTTCAGAACAGACTAAACGGATGACCAATACATCAATAACATATGCCATGGATATCAGTCCAGGACAGACTAAGCGGATGACCAATACATTATGCTATGATATCAGTACAGAACAGACTAAGCGGATGACCAATGCATCAATAACATTTGCCATGAATATCGGTACAGAACAGACTAAGCGGATGACCAATACATCAATAACATGTGCCATGGTGCCAGTACAGAATAGACTAAGCGGATGACCAATACATCAATAACATGTGCCATGGATATCAGTACAGAACAGACTAAGGGGATGACCAATACATCAATAATATATGCCATGGACATCAATACAGAACGGACTAAGCGGATGACCAATACATCAATAACATGTGCCATGGTATTAGTATAGAACAGACTAAGCGGATGACCAATACATCAATGATATATGCCATGGATATCAGTACAGGACATACTAAGGGGATAACCAATATATCAAAGAAATAAGATCAGGCATTAGAAATAGCGGTGAAAACTGTAGATTGTTCAGAGCTTCAAAATGAAGTTAGTGGCGACGAATTCTGGACTTAAAACTGGAATACTGTCCAACATTGGCAGGATCATCGATGTTCATGACAAAACATTAAACTTGTTTCAAAATTAAGTTGATGCATTCTTGTATCATTTGAACCTTCATGTTCACCTCTAAAACATGGCCTTTATACGTGTTAAAAAGAAAGATAGCTGGTGTGAAAATGAGATGTTTTCAAAGACTTTTAGGTAACTGCTACCGAGATCATGATATTAAAGACGAATAAAGGACAACATGCCGCATGACATTAGACCATATGAACATCTTCTCACCTATACGTAAATCTATTTGAAGTGTTTTATCCGATTTTTTGCATTAAATCAAATTTTGCTCATTAAAAAGGGAAATATTTAAAAACTATTTTAATTTTCAGGATTAAAATGTTAAGATTTGCAATATTATTTTAATTATCAATATTGATGTGGCATTATCTACTTTTTACATTATTATCTGATGCAAAAATACTGAAAAATTTATGCATTTTTTTCAGTTCTTATTGTTCATACTTTTATTACGTACAATATAAAGTATCCGAATAAAGCCATGGTCCATCGTGTTAAAGCATTAATGATGGTTACCTTTCTCAAATCGCTTAGAGATGGCTTTAATATAATGAAAAACGATTAAAATGCTCAACCATCAATATTTCTAACGAAAAGATATATATTCAAAAAGAAAATACTATTAATACATCAATTTGATTCAAATTTAACATTATCAAGAATGCAAGCTCGACGATATGTGTTACTCACACCTAGGAGTAATGACTTCAGGCGGCAAAAAATATCAGTGTAGAACCGATGGTGAGCCGCGATGGATACGGGTTCCTTAAGAAAAAGAATCAATGGTAAGTGTTGCAGTTTTCTATGAAAGGGTGGTAAGTTTCGTCATGAGTTTCTCACTTGTTCGAGAGAAGACTTGTGTGCATTTATGAAACAAAAAAATATTTCAACAATGTACTGCTCCTGGAACGCCCTCTTCTAGGTCGAGGTAATCGAGGTTATATTAACAGCATGAAATCGTCAACATATTTTGATATTAACAAGCCAAAAAGATAACACTAAATTAAACCAATAGGCATATGATCAGACCTCCTGACAACATGGTGTCAAACCATCTCAGTAGGAATAAAAAAATGCCTTTTCTTCTCAAAGTTTACTATCTGGTGTTGACAAATGTCAATTTATGTTCTATAAACAACATTACCTGCCTCTTTCACCATTTCAGAATTAAATGCACTCTAACCGATTTCAAGATCGAATGAAGTTATAAGCCCCTTTTGCTTCTTTAGATTAATTTACTTCAAAATTTCATATCAAAGAAGTAGGGCAGCAACCTATATTACATCCTGCATAAGCGCCTCATAAGCCTATGAATTGACTTAACGGTAGAACATCAGAGCTAAAGACAAGATTAAATATAACAATTTTCTCTGAAGGAAAAAAAGAATATTTTCTTAATGAAAGATGAGATGCTTTCAACTTTTGGTTTGAGGTTTCCATTGTATAGTTTTCATTTGGTACATTTGTCTTACCAAGACCTGCTAATTATTAATTTTTAGAGGACGAAAGAGGGAATGTTTTTACGTGAATGTTTTTAGAAAGGCTAAAGTATGTGCCTTCATTTTCTCGCCTCTATGAACCATAAAAAAATGAGAGCACTTGAGATGCCCGCTGCTGCTTTTTCTTGCACAAACTTGTGCAAAAAATGCAAATGAGTTTTAAAATATTCCAGCGCTTTTGGGCTTAGTAGACATTGTTTGGCCAATTCAGAAGATGAAGGCAATTATCAAAGTTCTTTGTGAATAGATGTAACCCTCTCAGTGATATGTGTGTCATGGTTGTAGCTTGTCGGGCAAAAGTCGGCGGTTGCTTATGCTTTGAAAAAGTTTCTCATACGTCATCTTGATCTTTCAAATTTGAAAAAGGGCAGATGTCTTCTCGTTTTTCTTTTTGTACTTTAAATGACATTTAGGAAAAAAAAATTCAGCTTAGAGCAATATTGTATCAAAACAATTTGTAGAGATTCATGACAGAGTTGGTTTGGTATAAAATTTGTAGTAGAAAAGTTCATGATATCAATGATCCCTCTCTTTACTTTAATTCCTTTGTCGACACTGCAAATCACCTTAATGCTGCAAAAGGCACTGGCAGATAATAAACTACATCTAACTTCAACGACAGCCCAAACATTTTACATACTATAACCTGATTGACTTTTCACTAATAAAATGAAATGTCCGTCTTAATTACAGACTGACAAGACTGGGATGGCAACTGTTATGTTAAGACTTGCTGTGTCCAGTGACGGTTAACAACACGTTTATAATTTGAAATGATATTTTGAATGACAGCTATTGATACTTTTTGATTTCTGTAGAGCTCATTGAAGAATCCTCAATTAATGAAAAATATGCTTTTAGAAATAATATTTTGTTTATAACCGTCTTAAATTAAATGTATTTGGTTTGTATTCTTGTTGATTAAAGTTTGACTGAGAAATGTACAGGCAAAATTTCAAAGTGTGTTTTTAACATTGGTTTAACATTATTTAACTTTCAATATTACATATTCTCACTATATTGTTCTGCGATAAAACACATTACTCGCATTTTTTTTAAAATAAAGAAATATGACAAAGTCTGAGGATCTTTCTTATTCATGTCGATACATTAAGGAGTGCAGACAGATTTTTTTTTTCCTTTTTATCCCAGAATGTTATAAGTTAACTTGTGTTCCACCTGAAATCAGGTACTGCCTACCATTGGTTTCTTTTTTCATAAAGAAAAGGTGGGGGGAGGGGGGGGGG
>BLXT01007988.1:1205420-1217920 GCA_019648995.1 Plakobranchus ocellatus
TATCTATCTATCTATCTATCTATCTATCTGTCTATCTATCTATCTATCTATCTATCTATCTATCTATCTATCTATCTTTCTTTCATGCTCACTTTCTCCCGTTTTTTTTCCCCTGACCAATTCATCGTTTTCGAGCCCTCTTCCTTCATGTGTCAAGTGTATGTCTGTGTATTTGTCTACCTCGGTTTCTTTGTTTACACACACACACACACACACACCCACACCCACACACACCCATATATATATATATATATATATATATATATATATATATATATATATATATATATATATACACACACACATATATGCACAAAATCTACTGATTTTCACTGTTTATGACAAGCTGTGAAGTGTAAGTTTAAATTCATGTACAATTTAGCAATTAAAAAAAAATATTTCCAAAGAATTAGCGTACACCTAATCTAAAATCATTCCATTATTATGTGACCCGTAATGCAATATCCAGTAAAATGAAACTGAGAATGTGGAAGGCGTGCGTATGACCAACAACTACGTAATGGTTCTGCGTAAGGAACGGGTAATTAGCAAAGTAAATGTAAATTGAACCCAAAGCTTTTAAGGTTGGATGCTGTAGAAAAAGGTGTGTACACTATAGCCGCTAGAAATTAACATCACAGAAATCCTAGAAAAAATAGGCTATAAAGCTGGCTCTTATGCAAGAAAAATGAAAACAAAATAATCTTCGTTTAAAAATCAATGAAATAAAATAAAAAAGGAATATAATGAGATTCATGTCAAACAGAAAAGGGAGGAAGGTATGCGAAGATGATGGATATGGCAATCTTGGAGGCTGTTGGGACGTCTCAGGATGGCCATGTCTATCAGCGTATACTAAAGTATACATTACAAAATCTAATCGGGGCCAGGCTACACCATGATGATAGTCGGTCAATGATAGAAACCTATAGCGCTTGGATTAAGCCGAAAACCAAAAGTTTATCACGCACAAAATGTCGATATTCAACGACGTTTTTTTTCCTCAAGCGCTGTATCTAAAGAAAATAATGTTTTGATATTTGTTTTTGTCTTTTAGAAATGTTTCAATAGATGTAAAACTTCTTGTTGCCAAAAATTGAAACTCTCTAAATTAGCCATTCTCTGCCCATGCGTGCGTTCTCCGCTGCGTAATTACTTAGTAAGATCAAGACTTATCTAGTTTGCTAAAAATTGATTTTGTAGTATTTCAGTTGGTATCATTAGTTACTTTGCAAGATTACTTTTATTGATTCGTTACTTGGAAGGTGTGTGATGATGTCACCATTCTAGGTTGCAATTATTTTACCTCTGCGAGACCTGTAGACATTTTCGAGCATGATGCTAAATATAGAGCGTTGACTCAGTGTGCACAAGCCTTTTTTAGTAATATCTAACTTGACTGCTTTTCTTGCCATGGTGGATTACTGGTGGCCAAGTGGCTAGCAAACGCGCCTTGAGATCTGTAAGGATCTACCTGGCGCGAGTTCGAGTGCGAGCCCTTCACCGACGCCCATTATCGACGAGGGTCTGAAAGTCTGAGATCAATTTTTCTGTGGACGGGCTATACGCATAAAAACCAGTTTCCTTTCACGTCCATCCTAACAACCCGTAAAATTACATTTCTTTTTGAGGCATAAAATTGCTCTTCGTTTTACAGACGGCAGCATGCATTGCCTGGGAGTCACGCTGGTGATCTCTAGCTTAGCACTGACGATGACCACTAGCGTGTATGCTCAGGACTACAATCACACGGTTCAGCTGATGAGGACACTTTTGACCAACTATGACCGATCTGTTCGGCCGATCCTTGACCAAAGCAAAGTATTGACCATATCAACAGATATGTGGCTGGCGGCGATCACAAGAGTGAGGAAAACACAATTATTTGTCTATCGAAATCTTATCACCTTAAATTTTTGTAATTTTCCTTTTTCAGTTCAAGAGTTTCTTGATTCGTTGCCAAATTAAGGAATTTGTAGAACAAACTTTACAAACATATGCAATTGTTTATCAGTGAAGCAAAAAATTAATGCTTGTCACACTGCCCCGAAATGTGAATTTCTTTAACAATATGTAAAATTGATAACTGCCACCAATCTGTTTAACGGTATTCTTAACCAACTTTCTTCTAAATGTTTCATGTTTGGCTTTGCGGTTTATTCTAGGGGAGTAAATAGTACATTTTCATTAACCCCTTTTTCGGCAGTCAAATCTCTGATGACAATCGCAATTCATATTGAAAGTAGATCGTCTTGTAGACGAAATCCTACTCTACGGATAGGCGTAGCTGTTGAACACCTTTAAGCGTTTAAAGTAATGATATAATAAGAAATGGCAAGAAGCATTGTCATTCGCCTATAGCCTTTGCCAGTTAACATTGTTTAAACTCCCTTAGTTTTAGGTTATAAAGTTAATATATTCACATGATCTGAATATCGTTAAATCATATTTATTATCATTTTCTTTCTTAAACTAAGGTCTTGGCTGTCATTTTTAGAATTACCGGGGGTAATAATAAATTTTTTTCGGTTCGCTTTAAAATCCATAGCGCTTTATTTTTTTTTTATCAACATAACAGTAACATTGATAGACGGCTACTTCTTTGTGTGTGTTGTTCGAGCTTATTGAAAAAAAAAATCAGCATTTAAAAAAGCATTTTGGCGTAAAATATAGCTAAAAAGTTTTTAGAGGGGAAAAATGATTACATTAAAAAAGTAAACATAACGATTATTGCATTAACCACCGATTATCTAGGATAAAAATTTTATAAAATGGTCTATATTACAACAAAGCCAGCCAAATCGGTATGTGACATTGATTATGTTCCAGACAGAGTATAAACGCAAAGCAGTAATTAATAACATTTAAGACTTTTCATCCAGCTTGGAAAAATGAAAAAAAAAACCTTCAAAATCGAATAAATATGGTAAAAGTTTACAACCACGAACTAAGAGTGCGGTATTTGTGTACGTTTTTTACTTCTATTCAAAAGCGAAGAAAGGCAAATTTCTTCAATGCATATGGCACTTTAAGCCTCCATACCAATTGTAAACGCATGCAACCTAAAATAATTGTGAATCAAGCAGCAAATCTAGAGATTCTCCTACCTCCAAAATTAAAAACAAAAACATATAAGAGCACAAGATGCGCAGTTCTGGATCTGATATCAATCTGATCATGAATCTTTAACCTTTGACTTGGTTACAGGTTGACGAGAAGGAGCAGACGATCTCCGTCCGCATCTATTTCTACTTGTGGTGGCAGGATGAGCTACTGACGTGGACACCAGCTGACCACGGCAACATCACTATCCTCAACCCGCTCATCTCGCAGGTGTGGATACCCACCTTCAACTTGGCCGGATCTTCCTATGACCAGCAGTTGTTAGTGGACACTTCGGACATCACGCCTTTAACTGTCAACTATACCGGTATAATCTCTTCACCCTTAACTTGAATCTGCATTTGCACATTTTTTTCGTTTTGTCTTGTATGAAAATCAAGACTCTGCCTATTTATCAATTTGATTAGATTAGTTTCTCTTCAGTCCTTGTAATTTTATGTTCTCCCAGCTTGGAAGCTATCTATTCGTGTCTTTGGATGCTAATTTTGGTTCATTTATCACCTTTCTAAATGTTCTTTGTCTTGTTTGGTTGTGGAAATGTGTTTGCCATAAGTTTTATCTTAAGGCTTTACAGAAGACTACGTCTTGATGGAAAATTATACGCCTTGAGACAAAGCCGACTATTTACTGTAGAAGAAACCGATGTATCAGCAACGGGTCAACCAATTAGATCTCAGATCTCTGGTAATATAGCGATTCGGTGGGTAGCAGTGACGCCTGGAATTTAGAAACCTCAGGATCGATTCTTGCGTGTGCTACGTTATGATGAGGGTGTAGTCTGCTAAAAAAAAGCCTTACTTTAGGCCATATCTTAACGTGACGCGAAGAAGTTGATCAGCACGAAATACATTTAAGTATGATCGCGAGTTATTGAAAAGCATCCAAATTTACTGTTTTTGTCACCTTTATATAATGTCCATTTCTCTTTTTTTCGTAAACATCAGGGACTGTAATATGGTTTCCCAACGTCTTTCTGAGCCAACTCTGTAAAATGGACATGACTAAGTTCCCATACGACGAGCACAACTGCACTTTTCTGCTTTACACCGTTCTTTTCAGCGTGGATCAGGTGGGTATATGCATTAACAATATTTGGAAACATTGTGTAAGTAAGGCTGTGGAGATTGCATTGATTTTCGAACTTCTATGCAGTCCAAAAATCTAATCGCATCTACAGTCACAACATTGTCCATGTGTATGATTACCCATGTCACCTGCATATTTGGTTTCACCTTTCAAGGAAGATAACTTTTTGAATACTAATCACCCTACACAACGAAAAAAAAATGATAACAGCGTTATGTAAAATATCTAAATAATTTCAAGCTAATTAATCATATAATTATAGATCTGCGTCTATAACATCTCCGGTAAGAAAGAAACAAGCGGAAAAAACAAAAATTCTCTTTTCTTTCATAGAGGTGTTCGTGTTTTTCATCAGGGTATTTTATTGGTATTTCTTATTTCAGATCGACATTGTCCATGACCGTGTCAGTCCACGCCTGGACCAGTACAGTGAAAACGGAGAATGGGAACTATTGTCATCGGAAGTTGCTATTCATGTGTTTGTGTCTGGAATTTCGCCACCCGTGCATTACATTCGATGTGAGTATACATCTATGCGATCTGTAATTGTGACCAATACACCAAAAGCTTCTGTTCTCTTACCTACACAATGATGAGTGGCAGAGTAGAATGGAGACAGATAATCGTGAAATAATTATTGAGTTTAGTGAAGAGATCGCGAGATTTTAAGGCAATTTCAAGTCACTGTTCGTATAGTGTACACACAAACGCGAGACGGAGTAGAAGAAAAAGTTTCTAAGATCAGGTCAGATAGCAGAAGGTCAAGATAAGAATAGTTCTAAGTGCATTTCACAACACAATATTGCCATTGATTCAATCAACAGTACCTGGATTTCCGCAAATTCAATATTTTTAAATTTTACGGCACACCAGTTATTGTAATATTCATGATGTTTTATTTTAAAAGTACATTAATTTCATGCTTTAGATTAACAGTTCTTTGAAGATTTATACAAGTTTTTCTTTGGTTATTCAATTTGCAGCAGGAAAAAAAAAGAGATTTGGAATTGGGGTTTAACGTTGACGGCGAAGCAGTTAACAAACTAACCCTGAAATCTTTGAGGACTCTTGATATGCGTTCGAACCGTTCAAAAAAGAAAATAAAGCTGAAAAAAAAACAAAAACAAAAAAAAACAATACACGGACACACACACTTACACACAGGCACAGACTCGTCGTCTGCGCCTGCCTCTTACTAATCTCTTGGCAGAGTTCTATAATAGCTGTATTAACTTAGTTGCATTTCATTTCTTTCATTATTTTCACTACCTCTACAAAATGTCTCACGGAATCTTTGACTTCATTTAGAGCATAAGCTTATCGTTGATATTTTTCCACACTGTAAGGGGCATTGGTAGTGGAGTAGACAACGATCCCCCCTTAGGTTCAGCAGGGACTCCTCTGCGCGGGTTCGAGCTCCCCATGCCATTGCCTGACGGAGAGCCTGAAAGCCTCAGATTGAGATCACCTCGTTACAGACTAGCCATTAACAAAAACCAAACTGCGACTGAAATATTCTGCTCTTCTTTCTGCGCTACGGTCATTTTTTCTTTTTTAACTTATCTTTTTACATTTCATAAAAGTTATTGAAGAATTAAAAAAAAAACGTTTTATTCACAAAAATGTTATTGAAATAAAGGACTGAGCTTTCAAGGTATTGTTTGAAACATCACTGTATTCCTCAGTGAGCATGATAATTCGGCGTCGGCCCCGGTTCTTCCTGCTCAACCTGTTGTTTCCAACCCTGGCCCTGTCCTTCCTGAACATCCTGGTGTTTGTCTTACCGGCTGACTCTGGGGAGAAAGTGGGCTACTCCATCACTGTGCTGCTCTCAGTTATGCTAATGATGGGGGTCACCACAGATGTCATGCCCGAGTCTTCAGATGTTGTACCTTTAGTAAGTATGCAAATGAGAGAAAAAAAGAAACTCCTACAAATCAAGGTTAAGATTGCAAGAACAGGAATAAATGTTGTAATGTTCTCTACGTTTACGAATTGTTGCTCATGGCTGAATAGAGGGCATCATCGGGTTTGCCACGGAGCTTGTCCTATAAAAACATTTTTAATGACTTGTTGAACTATCTGATTTCGACATAGGTTGCTCAATCTAAGAGGATGTTCTTTGAAATTTTGTAATCTTTCTATCACTATTTTCTTTCCCTTCTATCACATGAATGATTCCAATAGATGATGGAGTTTTTATCATGAGTATCTTCACCATTGTCTTCACATCAACTCTTAACCACCACCATCGTAACCATTAACATCGCGTTTCTTCTTTAGCTTCACAAATCATCATCATCACCTTTAGCATCAACACCAGCATTAGCCTCAGCAGCAGCAGCAGCAGCAGCAACATCAGCAGCAGCAGCAGCAGCAGCAGCAACATCAGCAGCAGCAACAAAAACAGCATCACCAACAATTCCAATAACATCATTCCCGGAATTTTCAGGCTTTCCCATTTTGGTGTTCATATACACATCTAAGGATTAGAAAATCTAACCATGAAAAGAACTAATTAACCTTTCAGTCTATACCTTCTTTTTGTAAGCATATTTTCGCAGAAATGTTTTATTGCAAATCTTCAATAAATCTATTATAGGCCTAGTCTGTTTGAAATCAGGAATGTAAATGAATCAATCTTTTCAAATAATTATGTAGAAAGACACATACAACCTTCATTGTCGTTGTCATCTTTAAAGGCGCCAATGAAAGTAGTGAGCGTAGATAAAGAATTAAAGGTCATTGTCGCAATTCATTCATCCTTTTCATTTCAATGTTATATTCCAAGGCTGACTTTATGAGAAAGAATCATTGTATTTATTGTGCTCACCATTCCTCTGTTTCCTTTCTGTTCGCTATCAGATCACCCAATTCCTGACAGCCCTAACCATCATCAGCGTGCTGAGCGTTGTCACCACTGTCATCATTCTCTTTGTGCATCACAACCAAGAGGAGGATGCCAGAAAGAAATCCTCGGCCTTGTCTTTTATACGTGAGTGGATAACAATTTCTGTTCACACTCTCTAAGTCTGAATTCATACATAAATATGTGTGTTTAATTAATATACATCTTATCAATAATCACCAATAATCACTGCGAATATTTCCATCAAAGTGTTTATTTTCTTGTCGGCATGGAGCTTTATAGAATATTTCTATATTTTTATAGGTTACTCTATAGAATAACTCTATTTTTTTTCCTTTGGCATGAGATTTTTTTTTAGCTTCAGACGTAAATATCCTCTTACTTATTTTAATTTAGATCGTAAGGAATTTATTTCCATTCTGCCTCAAAATCTTGTCCTTTTTTCTGTTGCTCTATCGAGTCATTTAAATAAAACTGTTTAAAACTGCAATTGTTTAATAAATACTCACCTTTTTCACAACGTTTATCTTCTGCTCTCTGGCACCAGGCAAACTAAAGCAGAAGGTGGCCTCTAAAAAAAGCGTTCATCCCTCTGGTCAGTCGGGAAATACTTCTGCTCAAAGTGAACATAAGTGGAATCACAAAGGGCAAAACGGCGATACAGTGGGTAACAATTGTTGAATAATATTCTAAATCAAAGCATCTTTTAATTGCAAACGTCCTGACTCTTTGTTCACTCATAGCTCTTTCGATCGTAGGAACTTAAGCTGTTGTACTAATTTGTCTTTTAAATTCGCCTTTAGAGTCAAACTTCATTTAAAAAATCATCGCAAAAGCACGGTTGCGTGGAAGCAACTCATAAGTATAACAACCATTTCAAACTGAGATGATCTTCAAAGCAATAACGATAGAGTAATCCATGAGCTGTAATTTTTTTTCACCAGAATATGGGGTGTAATCAGACCTTTTCACCCATTTATTAAAGCTTTTCACTTAATTCTTTAAAACAGTTAGGAATATGGTTATTACTTTTTTTTTTTAACCTCAGCTGTCCTCATCCCATGGCAAAGAGGAAACAGCGGCATCTTTTGAGAAAGATCGTCGATCAGAGGTAGAATCATCTGACATCGAAAATATCAGCACCAACTGTAACAGCGCGTTTCTGAAAATGATGAAAGACGAGCAAAATAGTCTGAGCATCGGACCGCCGCAGAGTGAAGCGCCCTCTCACGGAGGCCCTGAGGCGCTGTTCGCGCCAAATCCCCACACGGAGAACCAGATAGTCAAACAGAGGCACGGGGCGGGTGGCATAGCCTCGCTTTGGCATCGCGGGAAGCAGGCTGGGATTGATAGGACCAAAGTAGAGATCCCCTTGCCACAAGGCAGCTCTAACAATGACTATGGCGTTGGCGTGGAAAATTCGAAAACTGATGAGTTTTTCCAGCAACTCAGTAAAAACGTCAACATGATATCTTTCTATAGCTTCCTCATAGCATGGCTAGCTGTGACTTTGGGCTACATGACAGCTCTTTTCATATAAAACAAAGGATGGCTCTTTTCACATAAAAGCATGACTGTATACTCAGCTACGATGGATGTTTATGGTGCCCGGATTCGGACAAGTTGACATGGAAATCTGCCAGGAACTTCCACCAGTGGTTACAGGTTTGGGACTTTCCTTGGGTCACCAGTTTGAGGAATCACAAAGGAAGTGTGCACGAAATCGTCACCTAGAACACCTATGAACACCCATTGTATTGTAAGATTTACAAATTATCGGTTGTTAATGCTTTTAACATCTTCTATAAGAACAATAAAGGAACATTAAAACATCTCTGCTTTTTGCGCCAGCCAAAATGATGTCAACATAAAAATACAGTACCTGATGTTTATGCTCAAGATAATTCATGTCTTATTTCCTTAAAATAATCATTACAAAGTGTAACACAACTATTTCAAATCAATAAACCTGAAATGATAGAGATTGAAGATAGATCTGTTAAAACCCATATCAGTAATGTATATTAAAAAATGTTAGACACATAACACGAAAGTAACACTTATTAACGAAAACAATGCATGAAAAAGAAAGAATGAAAGAGAGAGAGAGAGAGAAAGAGAGAGAAAGAGAAAGAAAGTGGAGAGAGCGACAAAGAGAGAGAGAGATAGAAAGAGAAAGAAAGAAAGAGAGAGAGAGATAGAAAGAGAAAGAGAGAGAGAGAGAGAGAGAGAGAGAGAGAGAGAGAGAGAGAGAGAGAGAGATAAAGAGAGAGGAGGAGTAAATACTTTTTTTTTAATGAAAGGTACGGTCTCTGATTCGAAAAGCTGTAAATTGACGCACAAAAGTGCTATCTCATACAATTTTGTTGCAGATTAATTTAGAATCTTCATCTTCTCAGTATGCTTTTTCTTGATCTTTCGCTAGCCGGCAACCCGTGAGCTGCACTCAGCTGACATGTAGAAAGACAAAAATAAATCGAGAGTGATTTCACTCCGCGAGTAAAACTAAAATCGTTGCGAGCGGACAATAAGATGCTGACACTTAAAAAACTAGCTGTTTATACATTTTAAAAAGACCCCCGCTAATTTTGTGATGGTAAAGAGATGTAAATAAATAAATTTATGGGAGATGTAAAGCCAGTACAAGTCAGCATGTAGGCATCCTTTTTGACCATTTTGACCATTTATATTACCTTGCCTATGGTTGTGTCTGCATTTTAAGGAAATAAAAAAAAAAAAAAAAAGTTGACCTCAGCTTCTTACGCTAGTTAGACAACTTCACATCAACATATCCCTTTCCTATCTTTCCACTCTATTCATTATTAAAATACAATTTGGAATTCTTTTTTTTTTTTTTTCGTGTTGATACTCATTTAACTGTCAAGAGATTGACGTAAATCATTGAAATCGGTTCCAATATTAGACTTTGACGCACCTAGTTTGGCAGATCTGGCTTGGATTGCGGCTGGCACTGTGGTTAGAGTTGAGTGGCCTAACTTTGCATGAATTTTCTGTAGCAGTTGAAAGAAATGTTTGAGTCCCGCCCTCTTTACTCCACGCTCAAAGGCAGCTCAAAGTGCCAAAAACACTGAAGATTGTCACAATAAAGAACAGGCTCAGTCTCACAATCCAAAATAATCCGCCCTTAGTCTCCTCAACGAAAATTATTAACCGTAGCAGCAATTGCTTCTGCAAAGGCTCAATTCAGTTGAAAAAAAGTAATTGATTATGTACTACGAAGAAAAAATAACATCTTTTTAACTGATATAGTCTCAATATCTTCTCGCTAGATGTGTCTTTGACAAGGTCTTATATTGTCTTTCATCCAAACCCTTCAGTCGTTCATACCGAAAAATGGGCACGGTATATTCCACTACATCAGTAACGCCTTTAATTAAGATATTTATTTTCTTTGCTGCACTCGTTGAGTTTCGGTTGCTTTTGGGCCAATAATTTGTCTCTTGCCTAGTGCCGTTCTTGTATCACAATGGCTGCTGGTCTGATTGGGTGGAAAGCTTTCAGATTTTTCATATGAGCATGAAATTTACCGAAAGGTTTTGGATGAAAGACAATATATCAGACCTTGTGAGGTAGAAAAATAAATTTCATGCTCACATGAGAAATCTGATAGTGAATACTACCATAAATAGAGCTCTCAAACCAAATGATAAATGGTGGTATGTAGAATCCTACAATATTTTCCGTAGGCAACATCGGAGATCATCGGAAAGTTTAAGAATTTAGGCTATTAAAGGATGTGCTGATACTGTTTTCTTTGCCTTTTTGAAAATGAAGCGACAAAGCGCAAAGACATGCCGTTTTATTTCCAATCATCTTGATGTGCAATATGATGCAGCGGACACTCACAGATCCTGCATTTTCTTGCTCAGTTCAATGTCCTAAAGCTGTAGCTTTTCTAAAACGAAAAGATCCACAGCAATGGTACAGGAAATGGCCATTAGAGCGCAATTTGGTAAGAATACTAATCAGTCGTCTTATTCTTGTATTTTAGAGGAAGATCAAAGTTGAGAAACTTTGTGTCTGTATCAAATCTCTCTAGTGATACAGCCTCTGTGTGTATCGTGATGTAGTCCACTGAAGCATGGGTGTATCGATGGCCCTGTGTATACATTTATTCTGCTGGCAGACTATTGATTGAATATCATAAGAGAATCTTAGGAAGCCACACTCCAGGCAGTCCATTAAACGCAAGCCCGTTCCTTAATAAACATAATATGTTGACAAAAGCAAGTGATGAATTCAGAATATGTTTTTCAAGGTGAGTGAAAGTAACCAGAAATTAATTCTAAACATGGGGGTACTTGTTCTGTGCATAATAATCTTCAATCGTCTCTGATCTGGCTAAGAACTGTAGGCCTGTAGCAGTGTTTCACTGTAATAATAAGGGAAATAACTCATTCCAAGAAAAGAAGACCTGATAGTAAAAAAAAATCGATACTTCGTATGAACCGATTATCCCAATTTATCTAGAGAAGTCTTTCAAGATGTATGGAAATAACAAAAAGCTACACTTTCTTTCTCATTTCTGTAGTCTATATAAAAGAAGTTGTAAAGGTTCTTAAAATCCTCCAACAAGGACTTACTTGATCAAAATAACTGTAAATTGCTCTTCCAACAGTGTTGCATTCATCGCTAACCTTTTATTACAATTTATTCTCGAGCATTCCTATTTAGATATAAAAATTGTAAAACTTTTTTTTTAATATTAGATCTAATACCAGGAAGGTTTTAAAATATACAAGTAACTACTAGTAATAAAATAATTATTACTATTTAAAGAACTTATAATGGGATTTTTGCACTGTATCCAAAGGCCTTTAAAGTTATAGGCCATCTATTTCATAAGAAAAATAAGACTCAACTGACCATGACAGTGTGAGTACTGGCGCATGATGGGGAGGTGCAGTGTGAATGCCGGCACGTGATGGCATGGGATGGCGTGAGTGCAGCTCGGGTAAGCTTGCATGATAGCGCGGCTAGATATGCACGTTTGTATTTCAAGGACAGTATTACAGGGAGCGATTTTTTAACGAGCTTATAAATAAATTTCAGGTGGACGTTTTCAAATGTAAACACTTTCCTTTTGGATACGGACAAGAATGAGTGATTCTTATATTATATCTCTTTGTATGTCCTTGAAAACCTTCCATCCTTGAAAGCATATTCAGTTTTTTTTCTCCTGAAATTGGGAGATGGATTCAGTAGGAAGGAGTAACATGAGTATATCCGAGACCTGTATGGGCAGGGACAAAAGGGTAGTTTGAAAATGGAGAGTGGGAGGGATGGGGGCGGGGGTGAAGGGGATGTTTGTATGTACTATGATTTGCAATCGGCTCGACTTAAGATAAGATAATCTAAAATAAGATAAGATAAGACATGAATGCTACAATTATTCAATTGC